>JAUKPP010027759.1:0-17463 GCA_032273245.1 Phyllaplysia taylori | reverse complement strand
GTATCATGTAAACATTGCTATGATGTCTTTGCTGTACAAGTGTTTATGTATATGTCTTAATGTGAATAAAAAAAAAATAATAATAAAAAAAAAAATTAAAAAAAAATAAAATAAAATAAAAACTCTAGCAAGGGTATATTCTTTAAGAAGATCATTCTGAAAGTTGAGACAATAATAAATTCCGGAGAAAGCTTAGAAAAATTAACTCGCATGAGACTATATGTACCCCACTTCTTTCTAAAAAGAAACAAAATATGCGGGAAATGTGACAGACCATTAACTATCGAACATGTCCTTATTCACTGCTCAATTTTTAAAACAAATCAAGATAGAATCCAGCAGCAGTTGTGTCAACAGTAGAAGGAGCACACCACACTAAAGCACCAGATTCTTTTATATCTGGTTACCAGTTTTACGTCCCCGGCAACACTATGAGGAAATAAGAGACGGGCTACTTTGACTCTGCCTGTCAGGGCCAACCCAGGCTGGGAGGGAAAAAATTCCAGCAGAAAATAAAGTCAGATTGTCCGCGCATGGGTTTAAACTTGGATCCTTCGCATGACAGGCGAAGAACCTAACCATTACACCACAGCGCCAGTAAAGAGCCTGCCAACCACTTGCATGACACAGCAACAGCCGGCCTCCTCCATGACATACCTGCAGGCTTCGTGACTGGTCTTGAGCCAGGAGATGTGCCGCCTCCACAGCCGACAGTTTGTCCTCGACACGATGCTTGTCCTCCGACACAGACGCCAGACGGGAACGCAGAGCATGGATCTCGGATTCCATCTACAGGAGAGTGTAAGAAATCGTCAAATTTCTATTGACTCAGACACATGTCGTCTAATGACAAAACTTCATTTATTTCTTCAACTTTGTAAGAGTCTATATATAGAGAGTCTGTTTTTTAAAAAAACTTACTTTAATTTATTTGTGCATGCTGTTCTCATGTTACAATTTGTAAGGGCTTGTAGAACTGAGAGAATACCATACATCAACTGGTTGAGGCTTAACCAAAGGTCAATTTTAGGTTTGGGTTGGTTTGGTTTGGTTTGGTTTGGTTTGGTTACCAGTTTTACTTCCCTTGCAACATTGTAAGGATATTTTAAGAGACAGGCTACTTCGAACCTGCCTGTCAGGGCCAACCTGGGCTGAAACGGAAAAAATCCCAACAGAAAAATACGTAGATTTTCCGTACACAGAATCAAATGAGTCTTCAGCATGATAAGTGAAGAGCCTAACCATTAGACCACAATGCTGATATGGTAAACTTTTTAGGTAGGCTACTTCAACTCTGCCTGTCAGGCCCAACCCTTTTGAGAGAGACACAGCATCCCAGCAGAGAGACAGAGATGTTCATCCAATGTAAGTATCAAACTTCCGGCCCGTGTATGATAGGCAAGAGCCTTACCCTTGCACCACAGATGCTGTTTTCTTTCCCTCTAAACATCTTGGATACAAAAGGATGTTTTGGGCTGTGCAATCATGTCCTATTTGGAGTGAAGCAGTGCCCATACAATGTTTGTATCAAAATTCAAAGCACTGTATAGAGTGTATGAGGAATAAGGGAACTGTGCCAGCAACTAAAGATGCCTTGTCATAAAATATCAAATTTTTTTTCTCTAACACAGACTGCCTATGAAGATAGTCTATGCCTAAGATCCCGGTGCTTAGGAGCAGGGAAATCGCAGGACCTTAGGCGAACGGGACCCTAGCCGAATCAACAAGGGGAAGGCGTTGTAGAGAGGAAGAGAGAGAGAGAGAGATGGAAGAATGAGAGAGATGGGGGAAAGAGAGAGACATTGTAGTCTACCCCCCCCCCCCCTCCCATAATCGAGCTTAACAACAGAGATTCAATCAAATTCACCAGAGTGAATGATTGATAACGTGACGGGTCGTACAATCTGATCAATTATAGTGCTCCTCCGGGTCTTTGTTTTATAAACTATTTTCTAAAATGCGGGACCTTAGCCGTATCAGCCCTTTCAAAGCGAGAACTTAGGGGTGACTTTTATATTGTAAAAATTCTGGGTTTTTTAAAACCAAGGGACGTTATACGAACTGGGACCAAAAGTGGTGGGATCTTAGACCTTAGACTACTGTATAAGAGTTCAGGGAGTAACAGCAATACAGATATAAGTCTGACCTTCTCAGCGCAGGTGCGGGTGTCACGGTAATCTTTCTCCAGGTCCATCCGGACAGACTTGAGCTCATTCACCTCGATATCCTTGAGGCGGATCTGCTCGTCTTGAGCAGCGCGGACAGCCTGAGTGGAAAATGGAACATTGCTAGAAACATCATAACAAATATTAATAATAATATATTGCATTTATACAGCATTGGTCCCTTCTCGGAAGCCCGCTCTATGCTTGTTACAATCATTAATTACAGCTAGAAAAAAATTACTTCTCAAAACCCAAATTGACTTTACAGTGCTTTTTCTTCACTTGAGGATCTGCTGCTTACAACTCATTTGGACAGGTTTTCGGTTTGTTTTGGCTTAACACCCCTTGCAACATTGTAAGGTCATTTAAGGGGTGGGCTACTTCGATCCTGTCTGTCAGGCCAACCCAGGCTGAGGACATTGTCCCAGCAGAAAAACAGATATACTTGATCAAACAAACTGCCCCATGCGAGCTGAACTCAAGTCCTCAGAGAGATAGACTTGGACAGATCATAAGACAAACAACTCCAAACTAATAATACATCCTACTGAGTATCAAATACATAATAATAGTGCACTTACTTTACAACAACTAACATTTGGCACCCATAAAATCAGAACACGGGACCAGAATACCCCTGCCCCGCCAAAAAACCCCACGAAGTTCAAACTAATAAAAAGAAATTTAAAAAAGAAAACATAAAAGATTGACCACTGCAACTGACCAGAGCATCTGCCAGTTCTCTCTTCAAGGTCTCCAGCTGTAGCTGACTGTAGTTGCCGTGTTGCTTCTGTCCTTCCATTTCCTTCACCAGCTGCTCATGGCGAACCATCATTTGACTTGTGCCGTGCTTCTGCCGGTCAAGGTCACGCTCCAGTGACTTCACTTTGGCCTTCCACCTAGAAGGAAGACAGAAATGATATTTGAGTGATGCGGGGGCCCAGTGGTTGAGTGGTTAGTGAATCCTGGTTCGCAATGATTGTCAAACAATGCTGAGTGATAGCGGCTTCGGAGTGGGGGACCACTGCCCTGTGTCCTTGAGCACGACACATCAACCCATGCTCACAGGGGCACTGCACAGTGGCGACCAGCAGTGGCATTGATAAATTGTTTAGAATGAGTGTGAATGTTGTGATATGTATCATACTCCTATGTATTTATTCTAGTAGTGTTAGAGACCATATCATCGTTTGTGCCATTGTACCCGAAATTTCCTTATGAGGATCAATAATGTTCATATCCATTTATTCATTTATTTATCATATTTATTTGTTCATTTATCTATGCTTGCTTACATGTTCATCACGTTTGGGCAAGAATAACTTTCCATAATATCCTCAAGCTCTTGTATTTCCTTGGCCATGTACACGAAATCTTCACTGAAAATGTGACAAGTGAGTCTGTTGAGATAATATTATAGCAGTACATCATTTAAGTGCCAGGAATAGGTCAAGGCTGAGTTCCAAACAACAAGGTGGTTTTGGCTTGCTTTCAGGCCCCTTGCAACACTGTGAAGTCATCTAAGAGGTAGGCTACTTCAAACCTGCCTGTCAGAGCCAACCTAGACTGAGAGGAGGTACAATATTCCAGTAAAGAGAGAGATATTAAATTAAAAAAACAGGATCGCATTCCCATTCTCTGCATCATAAGTGAAAAAGCTTTACCATTACACCACAGATACCAGGTGTTAGACAACCTCCTGTATTTGACTTGCTGTTTGCAATTTTTGCTTTAACGCCCCATGCAACACTGTAATGCCATTTACAAGGCGGGAACTCCGAATTTTACGTCAATCTCTGATAAGACGGAGATCGGAGCCATGAAAACTCTGGAAAAATCCCGGTGAACCTCCCCAGATTCAAACCCGGGACCTCCTCATCTGTAGGCAGACACACTATCGCTCGGCCGATGGCGCCCCCTTGACTTACTGTCTCACGGTTTCCTGTGCTCGACCTTTGAAGTCATCTTTCTTCTTCTCGCTGTCCTGTAAAGCCAACTGTGTGTTGCGGAGTTCATGTGTCGTCTTCTCCAGCTCTCTGGTGATGCCCTGCAGTTTCTGCTGGATGTCCTCCAGTTGGACGGTCAGGAGCTTACGCTGGCGGTCAGAGTCCTCGAATTTGTCTGAGATGTCCTTGAGCTGTGTGATGACCTTGGCGCTCTGCCGTTCTCTGCTGTCATTATCTTTTGCTAGAGTCTATTCAAAGAAAATAAGTATTGATAAAATTTCACACCATCTGAAATATAAGTCATGCAAAATTCTAGCAAAAGAAACCCTTTGCTCAATTGAACAATTCAATTTGTCTGTGGGTATGCACTCGTAGTGGGTCTCTCAGCCAAATGTTGCCATGTCTGTTGGGTCATAATCATAAATTAATGCAGTATTGGAAGACAACAAGTGAGTCTAGCAATTTCTAATTTTCTTTTTAGCTGAGATTTACTATTAGGTATAAATGATAATACTTGTGATGTTTTTTTATGCAATGCCTACTCAGCATATATATAGCCAAAATGCAAATGGGCAATATCAATGTAACTGATTATTATTTATTACTAAAAACCAGACTAAAAGCAGCAATAACAGCAGACCGGCACCGTAGTGTAATGGTTAGGCTCTTGGCCAGTCATGCAGAGGAAATGAGTTTGATCCTCTCAGCCCGGGCTGGCCCTGACAAGCAGGGTCAAAGTAGTCCATCTCTTAAATGACAATAAAGTTTTGCAGGGGACGTAAAACTGGTGACCAAACCAAACCACTAAGAGCAGACATCAGTACTATACACACCTCAATATGATCTGAGAGCTGAGCGCGTTGCCTCTCACTCTTCTCCAGTCGCCGACGCAGCTCTTCTAGCTCAGACACAGCACCGACCGAGCGCACCAAATGACCTTTCATCTCATGTAGCTCTCGTTCCAGACTGTGAGCACGGTCCTCCTCGACTGGTGATTACATTGTGTGTTGTGTGTTAATGGTTGGTTAGTATGAAGCTATTTATTTATAGAGGCACCAAAAGCTTTGTCTTAGCCTCTTGTTCTTATTTGCATTATTGTGGAGTTTCTTCTTTCTTTTTTTCCCCCTACACTTAGACAAGCTTTCACAAAACAAAGATGGGATCACTTCTGGCAGGTAATGAAAGCATTTTTCTAGATAAAAGCGGTCAAACAATTTCTAAATTCATCAGTATATTGTCATGGTCATTGCTCATTCACCCACGTCATATTCTATTGCTTTGAGGCCACAGGTAAGAACAGCAGTTCATTCCACAACTTGGTAATTCAGCTGGAGAAACCCAGGGCTGTTTGTATGCAGTGCAGTGGTCGCAGCTGTTTTGCTCCCTCTAGTCTGGGAAAACCCAGGGTTTTATCAAGAGGAGGAACGCTATTTATAGTGCTAGGGGCAGCTCTATTGTCTTTTATGAAAATGAAGAGCTTTACTTTCAGCAAAACTGCTATATGTGAGCTATTTTTACAGATACTACTGGTCGAATAAGAGCCATGGATCTTAACAAAACTATGAATCAAAATTGCCAAAAATAATTAATGACAGCATTTATATAGCGCATATCCAGCTAAAAGTAGGCTCTATGCGCTTTACAATCAATTATTACCCAGCAGACCAAGTCATTCAGAAAACTTCTCAACCTCCTGGGAAGCATACAGTGCAGGTTGCCATTTCACAGGTGCTGAAGCACTAACATACAGACCAGATCATTCACCGCCTATAGCCGAGTACTCATTCACACCTGGGTAAAGTGAGGAAAATTAATGTAAAATATCTTTCCCAAGGACACAACATCCTGTCCGAGCTGGGATTTGAACCCGCAACCTTCCGGTTATGAGTCCAGCAGCTTAACTTCTAGACTACCGACACCACATGACTGGGGTATAGAGAATAACTATGACGAATATCATAATAAATCCACAAGTCATGAAGAAATGCTCAACAAAATAAAGAGGTAACTCCACTATCACACACCTGCGCGCTTCCTGCGTTGATCTTTGACCTGCAAATCAATACGCGACTCATCCAGGTCAAGGCGCATCCTGTGTCTGTCCTGCTCAGCACGGGCTAGCTGCGCTCTCAGCTGCTCCACTTGATTCTGCAGAGCCATGCGGCTGCCCTCCGTCTGATCTAGTCTTCGCCGCACTGAATCCAGATCGGTTTCCACCTGACAACACAAAGTGCATCATAAGCATGAACTTTTTACTTTTATTATTGAGTTTCTGCAGATATCTCAGTTTGTCAGCTTACATCACATAAGTCCATCCCCTAAAAGGTGAACATGAGAGTTCGTTGAGGGAAGATATAGACACTAGTTTGTAAGTGTTGTCATTGCAACTGCTACAGTGATGATAATGAGAAATTATAGAAAAGGAGGAAATTTTTGCAGTCGTCGATACATGTCAATTAAAGTGGCATCCCCCTCCCCACCCCCACCCCACCACCACCCCAGAGTGGAGGAAACCGAGGAATTTTCAGCTGAGAGTGGAACCGAGAATTTCAGCGGATCCACGGGAGATGACCATCACTGCTGCTAATATAGTAGAACCTGCATAATCGATATTGCTGGAATCATTGAAACCACGTTGAGTAGGGAGAGAAAGTCAACTATTGGGTGTCAATGTAGTAAAAAAAAGAAAAAGCTGGGAATTTCAATGGTCGAGTTGACAGACGTTGAGATATGCCAGTTCTACTGCAGTTCATTCCCCTACATGGTACTGCAAAAACCCATGTTTATTTTTATGCAGTGCAATAAGGCGACAGTTTTGTCCCCGCTAGTGCAAGAAAACCTTGGGTTCTTCCAGAAGAGGTGCAGTATCTTTAGTGTTAGGGTCAGCTCTATTCCCCAGATAAATTTCTTGTTTTGAGATTTTTTTTTAAAAATAAACTGAGTACCTGACTTGCTCAGTTCTTGCATGACCTTGACTTACCTTATGCCTGAGAGACTCAGACTGCAAGTACTGACTCCGCAGTTTGTCGTCAATATTTGACTGAGATGTCGAGGACTGGATCGCATTGCGGAGGTCAGAGGACAAAGAGTACAGGTCGTCCACTCTGTCTCTGTCCAAGTGACTTTTCTCTGCCCTGATCTCTGACTGAATGGCGTGAAGTCGACGTTCAACGCGATCTGATAACTGAAGGTAAGATACAAAAACAGCAACGTTAATTCAATCTTTTAAGCTGGGAAAGCAAAAGATGGTAAAATTGTTATCTTTTAAGCATGAAATATCAACTCAGAAACAATGGCAGATAGACCAGGGGAGCCAGTTGATCAAGAAATGCAAAGTTTGTTGTATGACTGAGTGCAGTAAGTGAATTGAATTGTCAGGCAGACTCAGCTAATCTCAAGCAAAATGTTCTTTACACGGTAGACAATGTGAAGATAACAATAGCATTAATAATAAACTAAGTTTGTATTGCCCATTTTCATCTCAACAGACGCTCATTGTGCAGTACAATAAAAGAAATCACAGGCAATGCAATTGATTTAGAATAATAAAACCCAAACCAAAAAGAAAACTTATGCATTGCCCAGCTCACTCATACATTGATGGTGCAGTCCATTTTTACAACAAACAGTAATATTGATAAAATATTACAAATCAGCAAAAACACAGATGAACAGCATGCTACATGGTCAACAATTCATACTGTAAAGACGATTGTTAACGTGATGTGATAATGCTCAAAACGACCCTACATCTATTTGCCCTCAGAGCAGGCAGACAACGGGTTAAGATAACTTACTGGGTCTGCACTAGACTTGAGATTGTCACTGATTTCTCGCAGCGATCTTCTTGTGTCTGTTTCGTGTCTGAAAAAAACAAACAAAAGATTGACTTATTCAATAACCACTAAAACGGAGAAAGTTACAAAACGGCATTCCACGGCACTTGCAAGTAAGCTACGCTCAATCACAAAATTCATTTTTTGCTATTAGCCCTCACTTGCTATACATAATTTATCTATTAAAAAAATATTAAAAAGAAACAGGGCTAAAATAGCTACTGTTCCAAAAATCTTGATTCTAGAAAAACAACTGTAACAAATTCAAGGAAGTTGAGTTGTGAAAATATTTTTTTAAATAGAAAAGCATCACTGCCCCAGCACACTACCTTAGGAATTTTCACTCATTTCACAAAAATTAAGGATAAAATTTTAACTCATAATCAGATTTCTCAAATAATTGTACTCTGACTTGATAGATAAAGCTAAGGTTTAAAGTCTACAGTTGAATATTTGTATTGCACACTTGCTTAAAAAACATCATGAATGAGAACAGTCAATTCAAATATATGCTTCGATCACGATAAAATCCTGAAAGGAAGAAAAAAGATATTTTTCGTACTCGTGGGAGATTTGGTTTATAATAGCGTTTAATTATAAAACACATGCAAATGCCCACTGCTACACTGACGAGGAAAGAAAAATTAAAGATGTTCTGCACACCCTCACCTGTCTCTTCTATCAGTTTCCTTATTGAAGCTTTCCTCTAGCCGGATCTGATCAGAGGATAAATCTCTGACCGACTGATGGATGCCGTGAAGTTCCTTGTTCATATCGTCTGCAAACCGCACCGCTGAACGCTTACGCCGACGACCTCTTGGTGAGGACCCGTAGTTTTCTGAATCACTCTACAGGCACAAAACAGCAATGAACGGATTATAGTCTACTTAATCAGGATAGTATTTTTTATCAAACTTTAATTTCTAATGAAGCTGAGACATTGAGTACAAGTTTTCTAAACTTTTTTTCGTTCCGTTTGGTTTTGGTTGCATATCCTTTGTAACACGGTTAGATCATCCACTGTATTTTTGGGAAAGGAAATTTGTACACGTTAAATATGAGACAAAGAAAGTAAAGGATGTGTGGTGATGAGGATGGAAGAAATTTAGTATGTATATATGAAAGTTAATAACTGAGTAAAATTTCTGCCAGGAAGTGACAAATTCATTCATTTCAGATACACGCTACTTTGAGCCAGGGCCAGTCTGGGTTGAAAGGGACACAACATCCCAAGAGGTTACATTATGTAGAAAAGTGATTTTGTATAAAGAAGTAATTTTTGCTAAATTGTGACATCACAGTATTGTGTAGATTGGACTCTTCAGTCTCCTTTTGACCTTTCAGCAGAGTTCAACAACAAATTACCTCTACACTTCCTGTTTTCATAGGCACTATAAGGAGGATCAAAAGTGCAGATTTACTAATCCGTAAATCCTTTGCAAGGGCAAATATTGAGCACAGCATTCTTTTCCCCCTGACGTTCCTACTGTTCTCGTTCAGAAGTAATAAATGTTTGGCTGTACCAACTTACCCCATAATCCCTGTCTATGGCATGACCTCGTGCACGTTCATCTCGAATGTCTTCATGTGTCCTGTCTAGCTCTCCCCGTATCTGTGGCAAAAAGAAAGAAAAGCAATGACTTTGTTTCCTGCACAGCACAGGAAAAAGAAACATAAAATTATGACATCTTCGTTCATCATTCGTTTACATCTAAATATAATTCCTTTTTGTTTTTTTACAGAATAATTTGATTTGATATCTAAAGCTACAACTTCTGATACCCCAATGTGACACCAAGTCACATAGTCTATGCAATCGTGAGACTGACAAACTTGATATAAGTAATTTTCCATTCATATGCTGATGAATTGTTAAGCAAAATTTGGAAATCAGTTCATTTGAGTGGCAGCTATGTTTTTAACTTCTCCATACTTTCACTATGAAAGCGGCTTTCAGATCAAGTGCTTATGAGTGCGTTTCTGAAAAATCGGAAAAATTGCGTTGAAAACTAGATGTAACACTGGTTATGTGGAATCCCATTCACCAACATGACGTGCTGTGTACACAGAAGGGGCAAGAGCTCGTATAATAGCAGACAATAAGTACCAAGTTTGACCACTACCCTTGGGCTCCTCGCACCCATTTTCGACAGTGTAGAGCCTTTAACTTTTACGGCATGCCAGATGCCCATAGGCAAACAAGCGAAGCCATCTACAACTTCTTCATCCCCTCCTACTCATCCCCTTCTCAATACTGTATATAGTCCTAACATTAAGAAGATTTACACAAAGTTTAATCTGCTTTTGGTACTACATGTACACGTAGCCTCTAATTATGATGTTTTAATAAGATACACAAGACGGCAGAACTGAATGAAATCAAAGTGTTAAATCATAATAATGTAAGGTTATATGGGGTCGAACTATAGTAGATCCGATAATCCGACAAACTTGATAATCTGACACTTTTGCCAGGGACGGATGATGTCGGATTAACTGCGCTCTACTGTACATACATACTTGTGTTTAAATCTACATCTTAAAGAATCTTGATAACTTCAGATGGTTTCAGTTTTCACTACACAAACAATGGAAGAAAAAATCATCCCTGTAACTCTCTAAACACACTAGTTGAGAGGAAAAAAGAGTAGACTTGCACATCTAGAACACTTCAGTGACAAAATAATGTCATCATAATCAATAGATATGAAAGTAAAGGCCTACCCTGTCAATGGAAGATCTCTGATCTTTGCCAATTGTTGTGTAATCATCGAGCATATGGTCCAAGGACTTCAAGTTCCTTGTTGTGTCCTGAAAAAAACATTTTAAAAAAAAACACCAATGTGTGAGTCCAGAACTTACTCTATAGACACAGACCGTATACAGTCTTCAGTAAAGAACTCACACTCCACACATCACGTAAATAAATCTAAAACATGATATACCTACTACTTCAAAACATATAAATTTTTCATGGCATTGATATGATATCCTGGATCAAATACCAGTACACACCTGGCTATTTGATAGGCAAATAAATATGTGACTTATCTACCCATAGAATATATAATTTTCCCTGAGCCCGTATGAAGAACAAATTTGTTTTTATCTCATATCAGCGCGCTCTGTGATCCTTCAATCTTAAAAGCAAATAATTTTTGTTAAAACGCAAGAAGAAAAGCAGAGAGGTTTATATTTCTTCAATTTATCTTCACCCACCATTCAAAACGCTCAACCTTTTAACCCCAATCTCTTTCATGGTTATTCTTTTCATTTTTCCCATAACAATATCTTCCTAGAGGTATCCGGTGTGGCAGACAAAGAAATCAGTGATCCGTGACGTGGCCTCCAGCGGAGAAGCTCTCTGATCAATACTTCTGCTGGCTTCAGCTATTTACACCCTGCCCAACTGACTTTTACTGTCATTCCAAATGACAAAGCTTGGGTCCTTCTCGCCAAAGACAAACACAGGCAATTGTGCTGCTCATGCTGCTCATGCTATCAGCACAACTTAACTTTTGCCCACAAACCTAGAAGCACTATGAATCAGTTTTAGATTAGGACACTATTGGAGATCTCATTTTCTTTTTTAGGTTGACTCATGGTCAACATTGTGAAATAAGCCATGTCTTTCCTGTATTTCTTTTTTTAAAGAAGAGAACTTTGTGTGTGTTAATAGTAGGGGGGAAGGGGGGTATTGAATATAACTGCATTTTGTTAGGGCATGGGAGGCGTGGGGGGAAACAAGGTCTCAGTAAGGCATTGCAATTCCATGGCTGCTGTAAGGAACAAATCGGCCAGTGTTGACACCCACAACCAAAGAGCTAAAACATTAAAGGAAAGTTCCTTGGGGATAAATAAAGTCAACTACCAGTATTTTTCTTTTTTTTTCATTTTGGAGGAATGCAGGAGACAATGCAGCCCTAAACAAATGAAGAGTCTTGTCTACATCAGGCTACTAAACATTTCTGGTTGACAAATAGCTTGACAGTATTTAAAGAAATCACTGTTACTGCCAAATTTGCATGAATACAACTCTGAAAATGCCATTTAACCTTTCAGAGGAGCTCCAGTTTGAATTATTCCTAGGTCATCAGTTCTCAAAAGCACTTCAAATACGGGTTATCCTGTTTCTCATCATATAAGATATGCAGAGAATGATGTGCACCGAATTTGTCGGATGTACTATATAGGCCTATTGTATGTTGTTGTTGTTGTTATCTTACAGGGACTTTTGAGCTGTGGCCCTTTAAGTGGTCTTTACAACCTACAGAGCCAAAGGCCGTTTAGCTCTGCACAGTGACAAAGTTAAGAACAAATTCATTAACTTTTGCAATAAGGAGATCTGGTCTGTGCACAAAAAACAGACCGTTTCAAAGCTTTCCAAGTCAGACGTCAGTGGTACCCAGCGCACAAAAAATTGACACATCTTTAATGATGATATTGTAAAATACGTTCTCCAGCTGGCCAAACTCTATGAAAGGCCTCTCCATCTCTTTGCTTTGTTTTTGTTTTTAAGATTTTCACTTTATTCTCCATTTTTTTTTGTCAAATGTTGATCTGTATCATATTTGTGTGGTATATTGTTTTCAATAAATCACAATAAAATGCTTCAGAACACAAGTTTCTTTTAAAAAATAGTTGACAGTGAAACACATTTAAACCGAAAAAAAAAGGGCCTACCAGTGTTGAAGAAAATTGGTAAACCAAAGGGATTTTCCTAGCTCCATTATTTTCAGTCCTGCTGAACAATTCATAATAAACTGAAACTTGAATCTATATTACTATTACATCAGAAATAATGCTTTGGGTCACAATTTTTTCGGTTCAATCCGGTTTCAATTTTTTGGGACATTTTACCCAAGCAGGTGGGACTTTTCACATCAGGATGGGGGAAAAGTCCCATCTGAAATTGCTGATTATTTTAGCCAGCAACCAAGTTAATATGAAGAGTGCATGAAAAAGACTACGCTCATATAAAGGGAGCCCCCATGTTATGTGTGGTACAGAATCAATGTACAGGAGTTTATATTTATTGGACCAAAATTTTAAATATAGATTCTGAGACTTTTCACCCCCAGCCTCCCCTACATGAACTAACATCATTGAATGATATCAGAAAATGCCATGCGTCAAGCTTGAATGATTGACTGCTAAAAAAAAGACTGGCTCCTGACAGTGTACCCCAGTGGTCACAAAGCCAACCATACACACAGTAATGATGATTTAGTTTTGTTTGGTTTGGTTTGGGTTTAACGCCCTTCCTTTACTGAAAGGTTATTTCAGAGACTGGCTACTTGAACCCTCTCTGTCAGGGCCAACGCGGGCTGAAAGAAGCACAATACAGTAGTCTGCACCTAAGGTCCCACCGCTACAACGTCTGCCCTGACTGCATCATGCTATCATTGTATGAACTTGTCCATGCGGAGTTTTCCCCAACACATTGCACCTACATTCAAACATATCAGAAGGTTACACATCGATTTGCACACTGGTCAGTACACCAGACTGCTGCCCACACTCCTTCTTAGCCCAGGTTGGCTTTAACAGGCAGGGTGAAGTAGCTCGTCTCTTAAATGACCTTAAAACGTTGCAAGGGATGTAAAACTGGAAACCAAACCAAAACAATGGAGGATTATGACAAAGCGGGAAACTCGGCCAAAAGTTAGCAACAAGTTTTTCACAGATGACGGGGAGTAGGCTAGTGTTGGGATGAGCCTTGATCTTGAGACTCACAATTGGAGATGTGCACCAGGATCCAGCAAAGTGACAGAGATCAACGTCCAAGATGGGATCAAACCGCCTAACCATGTTACACAACAGACACTAGTGGTGATGATGATTTAGCGTGTTGTGTCGGTGGAGAAACAAATTTAATAGCAGCGTGCTGTGACCCCAATGACACCACAGAAGTGGTGATGAATGGAAGATTTGGGCCTTGCACAATTGGACATAAAAAAAAAGAAAACTCATTCAATAGTCAAAGGCAAGGGGGAAGAGACACAGACAGAGAAAAAGGGTGAGATTTTGTGGGGGGCTGTACACCATCGAGCATGCCTGCTACATATTCAATTAAGTGACAAGATAAGTGATGTCACAGCCTTGGGTTGGAAGCTGGGCTTAATGATCAGGGGCGTAGTCTGCCCTCTGACTAAGAGCAAGCAAAATTGATGGTAGAATAATGCATGGCTATTGAAGAGTACGCTTTAAAAAGTCATGAAAGTTCAAGCAAGACAAGTGTGTGTCTTAAAGTGTCTACTGTTTTTAGAGATGAGGTTGGTCCTTCTTTTTTTCAGGGCAGTGATCGAATTAAATTTCCTCACAAATTGCGACGTCTTTTGACAGTCTTGCTGTGAGCTCAGACTTCACCACATGTTTTGTTTGGTTCAGCGCTCATTGTCTGGCAACAATAGATTTCACGCATTTCAAAGCACAGAGCGTCTCTCACCACACCGCTGCAATCAAAGAGGGTGTGGCTGGGCCTTGAAGGAAATTTTGAATCTATTTTGGGCATTTACTATTATTAGCTGTGGCAGCTCGCAGTGGCTCACGGGCCAAGACACATTAGCTAAGCGTAGCTAATCAGTCTTGGCTCACGGGGTCTCGTCGCACGGCGCTTGGGAAAATGGGGTGCACATGGAAGGAGAGGCACTAAATACTTGATACTTGGCAATAAGGGTATCAATACATGCTACCTGAGGGCACGAACTACTATATATTTCTTTAGGTATGTACCGCGATTTGCTTGACCTGCATAGCAATCAATAGCGATACAATCCCAATGATTACTATGAGATTTATCCGTGTTTTGTACTGGCTTTTGGGAATTTGCCTTATAAAGGCCCTTTCGCTCCGAGCGCTGTTTCTTGACATTTACGAAAGGAAGCCGTTTTGCTTACCACACAATAAAATGAGGCTCTTAATAAGACGATTAGGCCTACTTGTTTTTGTTCGGTACATTTTAGAGAAGTATAAGATGGGATAGACAAAATCAATGAAAAAATGAACCGACGATGAATTTGATGGATTTTAAACAAGAAGGCAAAAAAGACGGGCTACGCACTGCTTGATCTGCATATATGGACGCTTCGCGCCTGTCAATGATATACAGTGCATGAAGTGTTCAAGTATTGTGGTAGAGGCAAATGGCTATCGACAAGCACAACACAAAGCAAGACAAAGGTAGTGTTGTGTCAGACCAAATAAGGCCACTATGTTATACAGATAGCTGAAGGCCATGCAGAATGAGATTTCTATACAAGGAGAGGAGAAATGCTAAACTTCTCAGAATGGTGGGGACTTTGATTTAAAATGGTTGTGCTAACCCCAATGTGATGTTATCTGAGGCCAAATCAAAAGCAGGGCTCTGTTGCACGGGCGTAGCGTTCATACAGGCAAAAAAGCAATGCTTGCTCCATCATTTTGATGCTTGAAAATCTATTTTATTTTCTCTATGAGCTATTTCCCGGTTTTTCTTAAAATACTAACAGTCAATTTTTATAGCAAATTTTTTTTTGCTTGCTCCTACTCAGGGAGCGCCCTTCGCCCCTGCTCTGTTGTAGGCCTACAGCCTCCTTTTACTTTTTAAATAAACCCAACAGAACGAATTTACCTGTAAATTAGTTGTAAGTCGATAGACTCTGTCATCATTTGTCTGAGAATGATGTCTTTGACGAGGTGGGGGAGGGTAGTAGTCATCACTTTCACTTGACATGTATCGAGCCATGATCAGGATGAGACTTGATTACTGGAAAATTTACATATATTGTAGGAGTTAGCAGCAGGTGGCTACAAAATACTGCTAGGCCTACTATTTCCCAATAGTTCAGCCAACAGTTTTTCAAGAGCTAGAATCTAGAAGGCTAGGAATTGATGAGTTTCTTTGACACATAGCGGCTTAGTCCTAGGCTAAGCCTTAGACCAACACACACGCACAGACACACACCACACACACACATGCACAGTGAAGATGCCAAATACAAAACTTGACCAAAATAAAAATTCATCAGCAATTTAAATCTTCTTAATTTTTAGTACCCTCTAGTTGAAAACCTTGGCTTTAGACTTTAGTGCACAAGAAGATAGGCTATGCCTATTCATAACATTCATTCAGTCTAGAGACTCTTGATAGATCTAGATATCTAGATCTAGATAGACACAGTTCATCTGGGTTTTCAAAGTGAAGGTTTAAAAACTGAAAATTAGCATCACATATAGGCCTACACATAGATAGCCTACACTGGGTCCCTCCTACTCCTACTCTTCTTAATCTTACACACGTATATGGGGTGTCAAATCAATATACAACTATTAATAATTTATTATTAAGTTAAATAATAAAGTCACTAAGTTAAACAAGAACCTAAAATCGAGGATGGTTTTGTTTAAATATCATAGGCTACCTTGAAATAAACTAAATTCTGATGGTCAATTCACCATCATAATCAACAAGACGCGATAAAGAAGACTCTAGATTCTAGACTATACTAATTACTATAGATCGGGACCACTGAAGTTTTTACCGTGTTGTCATGAAATCACATATAAGTCCAGTTTCAAATCATCCTGCAGCCATTTTACCTACAGGGCCGCCATAACTCTTTCATGTCAACCTGTGATTCCACACAAGCTTGATCTAAATCTTTCTCACTCACAGCACACTACACAAAATCGATAACCCGCAGGTAACGATCATACTTGATCTGGCACTATTGTCGTGGGAAGCCAAGCCAGGCAAGTCTTGGCATGAAATGAATTTCGTTGCCTGTCAAGGGCGGCTACTTGATCATAATCATAATACATGTATATTTTTTTTACTTTTGTACCGATGCGCTCATAAATTTCTTTAAAACCTTTACTGTTGGAGTGGGGATAAGAGGAAGGGTGAAAGGGATTACACCATTTGAGTTATTGTACAGAAGGACTGATACATCTTTATTATTTTATTCTCAACGAGGACCCGTTTTTGTTTATCTTGACGACGGTTGTGACCCCACATAACCGCGAAAATTCAAAACAGACTGTGCTGTGTTAAATGTAGTCTATTGTGCCGGTAGTTTTTCATGCTTATCCTTAGAAATGAAACCATAAAATAATTGGCAAAATACCGTAGCGTGATTCTACCATAGTAAAGTGGTACATGCCCCTGCTAGATTATTCATTCTACAGGCCTAGTACGTTTCATGTCAACCAGCCAATCTTGAATCCGTACTGTTCACTGGCCAGTCCTGCCCGGAATATGCCAATTTGAACCACTATCCGAGACCAAAAATTAAAAAAAAAAGAAGACGAGAAACGGGATGCAACTTCCGTCCGTTGCCTGATTCGAAGCGCTTGCGGCATGCGGGCGTTATTGCAATAAAGGAAAATGCTTTTCTCTATTAAATGGACCATAATGTTAAACGTTGTTAAAAGCGCCTCCGTGTGTGTGTGTGTGTGTTTGTGTTTGTGTGTGTGTGTGTGTATGGTGTGTGTGTGTGTGGGGGGGGGGGGGGGGGGGGGTATTAATTTTTTATT
>JAUKPP010027758.1:0-27874 GCA_032273245.1 Phyllaplysia taylori | reverse complement strand
CAGTTGGCGTTATTCACTGGACTCTACCATTCAGCTCTCCCACGCTATAGCTATTAAGTTGATACGGTTTTTTTACAGATATATTCTAGTAAGTATAGGCCTAATGCCAGTGGTTTTCTTCTCTCATTTTCAAATGTTTTTTCTCTCTCTCTCCTGTGGCATATATTATATAGTGTCGTGGATTTGAACTTGAAGTGTCATTGTATTGTCTCTCAGAAACAAACTGTTTATGCTATTATCTCTAATATTTTAAAAAGTTAACAACTGAATGACAGTATAAATGATGCCATTGATTAAAGGCATTATGATTTCTCCTCGACCGTCGTGATTCTTTTTGTCGATAAGCCATGGTGAATTATATAATGTCCTTTTTTTAAAGTTTTTTTTTTTTTTTTTAATTTAGCATAGCAACTTACGAACTTTATGGTGCACTTTTCATAATGTGAGAAATCAGTGGAGCGTTCAAATGTTTCTTGGTTTTTATTTTATTGTTTCAAGTCTACATGGCACATGTTGATTCTGAATACCCAACTGACGGTGGTCTTGCTGGTTTTAAAAAAGAAAACCCAAAGAAGTTGGGTTATTAATTTAGCTTTTTTCTTTGAACAGAACAGAATTTCGACCACTAGAAGTACTAGAAAAACCTGTTTGCATTGGAGTGATAAGTACTGGTCAAAGACCAAAGTGTTGTGGGTTTCTTATAAGCATACAAGCATTATTATATTTTTCTTGGTCTATATTTATAATTTTTTGTCTTTTTCCCTTTGCCAGTATGGCTTTAAGCGTGCTGGAGGTGTGGAGCACATACCACCTGGCTGGGACGATTGGCATGGTCTGGTGAGTTGAATCACTGACACTGAATTAATATAGACTGTTCACTCGCTGAAAAATGTGTTATCAGAAACTTTCAGCAATCCTGGTGGTGGTAGCAGTATTTTTATGCTATTTTAGGCATGTGCTAACCCATAAAAAGAAACTGAAGGTCTTTACTATAATGACAGAATTTATACCCATGGGAATAAGGGAAAAAACATTCCCTAAGAATTTTAAAAATCATTGGCTGAGTAAAATGCTTTAAATAAAACATCAGATTGGCTTTCTGTCATTATTAAGAAGTTAATGAAAAAACTTCGTTAGATTTGACAAATGAAGAGAAAATATTATAGGGGAAAAAAACCCAACAGTAAAGAGATTGTACTTTGGACTTACATTCAAGTAGTGTGCATAGGACAACATCAGTCTTCATCGTATTTCAGGAGTATAGTATCTTATTGCCGACAATATAATGAAAAAAATTAATTTTATTGTCATGTTTGAAACTGCAATAAGGAAACAACTTTGTACTGGTTACCAATTCAGAACAGTCAAATGCCACGAATTGTGTACATCATGAACTTTTGATATTTTAGACTTTCCTAAGAAAGTTCAGTTTTGTGAAGCTATCATCTTAGCATCAGGTAGCGATTAAACCTTTCCTTTTTATCATGTATTTTCATTCTTTTCACAGGTTGGCAACTCTGTGTACTATAACTATTCTTTGTCTGTGAATGGCAAAGAGGAAAAGCATGGTGACGACTACAAGGCTGACTACCTCACTGACGTCATTGTGAGTTGTGTTGTCTTCAAGTCGTTTGCTTTCATCCTAAATTGCAAACAAGAATGGTCATTTTTAGCAAATGTTTTTCCTGAATTCCTGGTTGTTTTTCAGCATGTGTTTGGTTTTGATGTGCATAGGACACATGAAGGAAAAATGCTTTGAGGAAAACTGAATTAGCTAGCCTGTATTTCCTTTGTGACTCCAGAAACTTTAGTGGACACACATATTTTCTTTGGTTTAGATCTAAAAATATTATTTCTTTCTATGTGCTACTCTTGTCCTAATCTAATACCTGGCAATGAAATAACCTTATTATGTTGATATTGCAGTAAAACCTTAACCAACCAACCAACCAAACAAATGACTTTTCTAAATTTGACATCACCGTGTTTATTTCTCTGTAATCTCAGCACCAACGAGCATTGGACTTTTTGGAGGGACAAGACCGAGAGAATCCGTTCTTCCTCATGCTGTCCACGCCGGCATGTCATCAGCCATTTGACTCCGCCCCACAGTACCTGAAAAACTTCACTGGGGATAAAGCTCCGAGAACCAAGCACTTCAACATCCACGGCACAGTAAGGGCTGGTTGTGTTTTCATGGTTTTGATAAATAGGGATCCGTAGGATTTATCTGGGACTCAATGTTTTTTTCAGTCCTTGAGGGCACAAAATCTTCAAAACTTCTAAATTGCATTATAGTTGATGTTTAACACCACAAATTAAGGACCTTCATGGCAAACACTGAAACTTTTGTGGCCAGCTATGCTGATCCCTGATTTCTATCAATTACCCACTTGGATTTTTTAAGCACTTTATCTGGAGAAAAAAATTATGCTCCTTTCAAAGTAAGATGCAAGCAAAAGTTGTTTGAATTTGTAATGGTCCTATCAATTAAGCAAGTATCATGTGTAATTCAACTATTTATTATTGTTTTTTTCGGTGACACACATAAGACCATGAATTTTTGTCTTTTATCTGTACATTATTTAGTGTAGTCTGCTCTGGCTTTGTTATTGTTTTTGTTTTATTGGGTTTTTGTTAGTTTCCAAAATGAAAGCAAAATTCTGCAAGTTTAATTCTGTGGACAAATAGAAAAGAGTGTGCAAAGGCCTTTGAGAGGATAAAATTATTGTGAAACATATAATTTGGGGTTGAATAATAAATATGAAAATTCTGACTCCAAGGAGTGGAATTCGTGAATACTGATACTACTATACTTTTCCTCTGTCTTTCACATGAATGGGGTTGGCTACACAGTTTAACTTTTTTCTCAATCATATGGGGCTGCATGGAATATTAATGTACTCATATTGTCTGTTAACTTATGACTTTCGTAACTGCTTTATTTTTTATAGAACAAACACTGGCTGATTGAGCAAGCCATCACTCCAATGCCAAATGACACAATTGACATGATAGATGACTACTTCAGAAGCAGGTGAGCTCAAGAGACATTGAGGAATACTTTGTTTTGTTGTGGTAAATGTTTCCTTTTGTTCTGAGGGGTGGGGGGGGGGGGGGGGGGAGTATTTTCTCATCGGAGACACACTTTGGTAATATAAAGTTTTGCCGTACTAAGTTCCATATGGCAATGGAATTATTTTACAATATTTTTGTTTTTCACCAATTGATGGAAAGAGTGTGTTAAACAAGAACCTACACATTTTTAATGATAGGACTTCCTGCATTTGCATTTATTGCTTATTAGGGGAGGTTGAGAATTGTAGAGATCTTGTCTTATAGCAATCACCTTACTACATTTTGAAGTCATCAAATAGACTCTTGTATTAACAGTTAAGGAGACTGGATGACTTTTGTAGGTTGTTTCTCTTTGGATTAGTCCGTGTGAGTGTTTGTGTGTGTGGCCTAAAAAGCTATAGTCCTGGCATTCTTTCGTTGCCTCAATGATTACTATGAATGCAAATGCAGTTCATCCAATCATGTTTGCTGACCCACCAGATGGCGCACACTTCTATCCGTGGACGACATGATTGAGGGTGTGGTCAACAAGCTGCAGGCCATGGGACAACTGGACAACACCTACATCTTCTTCAGCTCCGATAATGGCTACCACTTAGGTACAATAACTTTCAGCTCATTACAGACATGCCCTGGTATCTTGCAATTTTCCATCTTTGTCAAAGACTGTTTAGTTAAAGAGAGCGATTAGGTGTTTTGTTTGGTTTTGTTTGCTTTGGTTACCAGTTTAACAACCCCTGCAACACTGTAAGGTCATTTAAGAGACGGGCTACTTCGACCCTGTCTGTCAGGGCCAACCCGGACTGAGAGGGAAAAAAACCCAGATCGTCCGCTACCGGGGATCGATCCAGGGTCTTCCCGCATGATAGGCGAAGAGCCTAACCATTACACCACAGCGCTGGTGTGATTAGGTGTTTTGCTTAAGAGATGCTGAAATATTACAAATGGTTTATTCTTTTTGTTTATCTGAATGAAAAGATAAGAGACTTTTACTGAGAAACCAACAACCTAATTGTACATGAACACCATTGCTTTTACCAGGGAAAATAGGCACAAAAATTTATGTGTGACCTCAGTGAGTTATTGACAGAATTTTTTTATTTTTTTTATTTGATAAAGACCCCATTCGTTCATAAAAAAATAAAACTTAAAAGTACATCAGAAGTTCGTGGAAGGAGAGCTTTGACTTTTTACACAACAAAATGGAAGAAAACCTGCCAGCTTGTATGTAAAAAGAATCTAATGATTCAAATGATCTTTTCATCAGGTCAGTTCTCTTTGCCGTATGATAAACGCCAGCTGTACGACTTTGACATCCGAGTGCCTTTGATGGTTCGGGGACCTGGTGTGAAGGCAAACTCCACAAGTCAAGTAAGCTGTTTTCAAATGCATGCTCATGGTTTTATGAAATCAGGCATTTTTCAAAATCAGTGAAAAAGTTATCAGTATTTTTCAGACTTGTGGCCAATTAAAATGTGAATGCTTTTTGTGACCCTATAAATTCTAGAGCCATGTCAAAAATGTATTTCAGAGGGAATTATTGTTAAAACCATTGGATTAAAACCGATTTTAAAAGTCAGTAGACTTAAATAACCATTGTCCCTCGTATTTTCCACTCGACATAAAGCAATTTAGACTTCCTAAAATAATGAAAATAGATGATAGGGAGAAGAGAGAAATACACAAGCTTGAACAATGATGCCAATTACTCCATTGTACCAAAAGTACCGAGTGCTTGATTTTTGTAGTGCCCATGATAAATGTATTGAATTGGAAACTGGTTTTCTTTTTAATGACACAACTTGTTATCAATATAACTCGTATAAGCACTTTAGTTAGACACACGATGGAGAAGTACATGCTACATTCACATTGGCATGATTTTTTTTTCGGGGTTATAAGATTTATAGCAGACGTTTAAAGCTTTTTTAATACAAGGGCATAAGGACAAGATGTAGGTGTCACCTGCCAGATAGAAAGTATAAAACCCATCAGGCCACATGAGGGCGCAGTTGATTTTTCCATTGACATTGTTTTGGTTTGGTTACCAGTTTTATGTCCCCTGCAACACTGTAAGGTCATTTTAAGAGATGGGCTACTTCGACCCAGGCTGAGAGGGCAAAAATCCCAGGAGGAAAAAATGCAGATCGTCTGCAACTGGGATCGAACTCGGGTCTTCTGCATGATAGGCGAAGAGCCTAACCATTACATCACAGCTTGACACCATGCTCTTATGTCAAGGCAAATGTTTACAATTTTGTTTTTTTAGATAAATCAAAAGAGGTCAGCCCGCTTGAACTGAAGAAGCCAGATTGTTGCAAGAACCCTTTAAATTATCAGGAAAAGAGCTAAAAAAAAACTCACCGCACTCAAAAAGAGAAGAGTCAACATCATTATTTAATACAAAAATGAGGGGAAGTGCACACACATTGAAATATAAGTCATCAATCAGTCATTCTATTTGCTAACACACCAGGTGTACACCTTCACAGGAAATGGTCATGTCAATAGACTTTGCCCCAACATTTTTAGACATCGTCAAGTCTCAACAACGGCCGCCATCAGACTTTGATGGGATGTCTTTCCTCAAACTGTTAGTTAACAGCTCGGTGCAAGAGAGCGATTCATCAGGCCTTACGATGACAAAAACTCAGGTCATGGGGGAAACGAAATCCACCAGTGGAATCGGTAGTAGGTCTGATAGGAAAAACTCCTCTCAGCAAACAACCACTGTGTGCGTCTCTTGGTCGCCAGAGGCTCATCGCTGTGAAAAGTGGACTGAAGTTCCCAAAGCCACTGAGAGAGAGGATGTTGCTGGCTACGGAGGAACTGTGTTCAGTTTCCGTAACATCATCTTGATTGAGCACTTTGGAGAGCATGTGGACACAATGGGTGACTGCCCACAGTATAAGGGTCAAGGGATGTATGTGAGTTGTGCTCAGGACAATCTCCCTGGCAGACGCAGCTTTCTGTACCACACTGAATCACTGAATCGCTTACCACCTCAGAGCTTGCAACAGCACCGGCAATTAAAATATCTCAAATTGTACCTCTGCATCCTCCCCTTCTACTCTTCCTCCATCCCCCTTCCCCAGTTCTTGTTGCTTATTTTAGGCTTTTTCTTACATATTTCAATCCTTGAATGGAACACTTCTCTAAGCGATATTTTCAAAATTTCCCTGGCGAGCCAAAATACTTCAGCACTTTCAATGAGTCTCATTTTGGATTTGTTGTTCTTGTGATACCATCCACATTACACATTCAACTTTTTAAGACAACGGATGGCTAGGTCTTCTCATTTGATGAAGCTGAAAGAGTATTTTGTGGAATTTATTTTCACTAGCAAGGGTTTCAAAAGCACATTTGTTGACCTATCTATCACGGATATTGATCAATCTGGAAATTTAAGAAAAATTGTATTTGCTTACCATATTAATCCCAGAAACATGATCTTCAGAGGACATTCATCATAGCGTACAACATGATCCAAACATAATTGCTGCAGTTTAACTGTAGTGTTTCAAAGATCTTTAGATCAATTGGAGAAAATGGCCCTGTTTATTTAAACAAAGAGGTTTTTTTTGAGAGACTAAAAAAACACAAGGATACATATCTTTGTTATGAATTCTTTTCCCCTACGTTGCTGTTCCCACGTGCTTCACCAATCGCCCCTGTGCTGACTGTTCTTAATGACAAACAACATGGTCATTCCTTCCAAGAAAGTCTAGATTTATTTTTCTAAATTATCTTATATGTTGTACACATCCCTGTTTCAGTTTGTGTTCATGTTTGTGTATGTGTGTGTGTTTAGAAGCGTTCTTGAATCTGTAAGCTGATTGCTTCATGTTCTCTAAGTTGTGAATGAAGTTTGCTGTCTTGGTGATCTTTTTGTAAGCAGTGTCTGTCCCCATCTTGCCTACATATTGATTGCTTATTGCTCCTACTCTGCTCAACAGGAAAGTATAATGAACATAGACTTAGCCCCAACGTTTGTGGATATAGCTGGTCACAAAGTACCAACAGATATCGACGGCGCCAGTTTTCTGGCGTTGCTGAAAGGCCAACCACATGAATTCCGAGCAACTGTGCTTGTTGAGTACCATGGATCACAACAGGAAATTGTTCCTAAATGTCCCAAGTTTAACCATCAAAGGGTGGATGTAAGTAAATGTGACTTCTTGTGGATTTAGTTCTAATTTAGTTTTCTTTTTAGTAAATGACAGGTTGAGAGCACATTTGAGGCCTGTTTATATTCTTTCAATTATTTTGTTTGATTTAAACTCAGTATTACTTTATAGTTTATATCTCTCAAATGGTCATTACCCATAATTGAACACACAAACTCTTTCAAAAGTATACCTAGCATGTGCATTAAATTGTAATGTTCATAGATTGAAGACTGCATTGACTTTCAACGCAATTTTTTTTTTCATTGATTCAAATTAGGCAATAAGATCACAGTAGGTCTTTTAGCCTTTGGATATGACGGAAATGGTCCCTAATTTGCAGAGGTCATAAGGGGACATGGGAGAAACTTTGAGCTGTAATGTATGTTTAAGCATTGTATACTTCCATGATCTCCAAAAATGAAAATAAAAATTCTTTGCCTTGCGGCCCAAAAATTGATAGGCTCTTCAAATACAAATTATCCACGGAGACTTAAATTGCTAACAATTTGGGGAGTTTATTTAAGCAAACAACTTTTTCTGTCTTTCACAATAAAATAGCATTGATTTATGAAATTGCAATAGTCTTTATAATATTAGGTGTCTTTATTTTAGAACAAATAGAAACCACCAAGGGTGACGTCCTTCTCATATAAAAAGAAAATGTGATCTCCATGCTAGCCAACCACTCCAATTTTAAGCCTCTTTGAAGTCTTTTTTGACAGAAATGCTCCATTATATTCCTCAATTAATTGGAATGTTGAGCTACAACTTTTCTTCCTGTTGATGAATGTGCAGATTCCCCATATCATTTCCGCACAAACACGCTTCTCACCTGCTTGCTTATTTTCATATTGCCTTTCTTTCCAACTCATAAATGGTCTTAGTGTATTAAAATGGATGAAAATAAAGCACATGTGCCTGGAAAGACCCAACACTTTTCTCTCTCTCACCCCCCCCCCCCCCCCCCCCACACACACACACACACTCAAACACACACACACACACACACACAACACACACCTCCCAGTCTCAAGATAATGCCTTTTAACAAAGTAAACCTACCAACAGTAATAATAGTCACAACTGCCCAAGAGAATCACTCATTGTTGAGCAGTAAAAAGGTTGTCATGGACAGTGTCCATATTACAGAAAAAATAACTTAAGGGGTTAAGTAGAAAGTGGCTGTTTACAAAGATGGTTGCTAGGGTAGGTTCACTTACAAGTTGTTTGTTTTTCTCAAAAGCAGTAAGATTTTTAGCAGAAATTCTTCACTTGTAAACATGTTTCTTTTTATTAAAAAGGAATCAAATTTCATACAGCTAAATAACATACATATGTTTTTCCAGTTCAAGTTTCAGCTACATTTTTGTTACTTTGTTCAGATAATTTCTTTCTTTTAAAAATTTGTTTTTTAAATTTACTTACTTTTACTTGAATCCTTTTGTTGTGCTCTTTCATTGTGGGTCACTGACGTTTTGGTGGTTATAAAATTGGTTATTTGCAGATACATGAATAAAGTTATTAAATGTGACCATGACAGTGGCTATTTATTCCTTATATTTTACATTCTATGTTTGCTAGCATTACGTAGGACCAGAGGGGAAAAAAGAGGGAGAGCTTTCACTTTCATTTCATGAGTTATCTTCTATCAATATTTTTTCTCATATAAATTTGTCCAAAGTTTACTTTGTTAACAGGAAGAATTATAGAAGCAATTGGGTAAAAGACATAAGTCATTAAGTTCTTGAAGAATAGTTGTATTTAATGTGTGATCCTTGAGCTCTTATTGAATTTGTAGATTTTTTATTTTTTGTTTGCATAATCACAGATTTTTCTCTCTTTTCTTAAAAAGAACTGTGACAAGCACTGTGTTTGTGAAGACGCATGGAACAACACATACGCCTGCATCCGCTATGAGACTGCCAAGGAAAGCTACAAGTATTGTCAAATGCAGGATAATGCTGTAAGTGTTGCTATGTTCGTTAGCACTTTGTAGATAAGATATATTATTGATTATGACAGATAGAACTTTAGCGTTTTAATATTGTTTGCAATACTTATTTTGTGGTTGCTATGTGACATTGATGGACAAACTGAACACACAGATTGTGAGCTTGACGCTCTCTTGTGCTGTCTCCAAATTTTTGTGAGGTAAGTATGGTGTATGTTTTTTTCATTTCAACTAAGTCAGATTTTTGCGCCTAAAAAATTTGGAGATAATGCAAGACAGCAATCAACTCACAAGATGTTTCATGTAGGCCTATGTCTGAAGCAATTGGAGGTGACCTTGTCATTCTTGGCTTATTACAATGAATTATAGTAGTTTGGCTTGGTTTATAGTTTAACCTCCCTTGCAACACTATAAGGTCATTTAAAAGACAAGCTACTTCAACCCGCACCATCAGGAACAACCCGGGCTGAGAGGGGCAAACACCAGGAGAAAAACAGATCGTCCGCATATGGGATCAAACTTGGGTCTTCCGCGTGATAGGCTAAGAGCCTAACTATTATATCACAGCCACCTATAGCTTATAGTAAATGGGGATTCTTTTCAGTATGCTTTACTCTAAAAGATAGCATTTCATGTGATGTTTGTCAAGCAACTCTTAAGAAACTTGATCAACTTTTGCTTTCACCAAAAAAGGTAGTGTAGCATTGATATTTCTTACTTACTGTCTACCCGCCCAGCCCTCTGGCACTCAAGGCAACAGAGCATTTAGTTTGGTTACCAGTTTTACGTCCCCTGAAACACTGTAAGGTCATTTAAGAAACTGGCTACTTCGACCCTGCCTGTCAGGGCCAACCCGGGCTGAGAGGGAAAAAATCCCAGCAGAAAAAAAAAGCCAGATCGTCCGCGACGGGGATCGATCTATGGTCTTTCAGCATGCAGGGCGAAGAGCCTAGTCATTACACCACAGCGTAATTCTGATTGATATGGCTCCCTTATAATGTTTCACATTTAGGAACTTTGAGACATTTCAGCTGGTTTGTCATACAATTCTTCCATGCCTCTTGTTGTGCTTACTTCCAGAATTTTGTGGAAGTCTACGATTCGAGGAAGGACCCCTATGAGTTGACGAATATCGCAAAGACTGCATCTCCTCAACTTTTGACTAAGCTGAGTGAGCAGCTTGCCACTTTGTCGATGTGTTCAGGTGCCAGCTGCCACAAGACACCAGATTTTTCAGTGGACTGGAATTGATCCGACCAACAAGGACGCACAGATCCTTATCTTATGGCTTTGGCTGCAAGGAACAAATCTGAAAATATGAATTTTACGTCAAACAAATTTGTTTTGTTCACATCAGTGGCATTACCTATATGATGATGAGGGGCGTTTTGGCAAGATTTGAACTCTTCTCTCCTTTGTAATGTACACAAGAATCAAAACCGAAGCTTGTGAAAAGGCGACAGCTGTTTTTTTTACTTATCTGTAGCAATATTCTTGCAATATTGCAATTGTTCAAAACTCTATTTCTCTAATGTTATACATAATATGTGCATGAGATTCACACTTACGTTGCAATATGAGTTATTTTTCCCCACATTGCATGCTCACTTAAAAATTTTATTTGAATTTATCTCAATATATAGTTGTTATCAAGCATTATTTAGAATGTTTTGTTGTTGCTCACTGTGGAACTGCATTGCATCTTTTATTTCATAAGCAAACTTAATATCCATTGGTTTTAGTTTTAACTTCTTTGAACCGTTAGTAACTATTTGCTTTCATATTCTTAGAGACACTAGAGTTTTATATGAAGATTCTAGACATTCCTGCTCGGAACAAAGTTTGTGTGTCTTTCATATACTGTGGTAAAATTATTGATTCTGATTATCAAGTGAGAATTTGTATTTTTTTTGTATTTTTTTTTGTACTACTCTGAACATTTCTCTGATTATGACCCTGTGTAAATCGCTAATAGAACATCAATCACCCTTTGCTCTTGTGGCTCTCACAATAATTATTGCATGATACAGTCGACTCTAATTTTTCTAAAGCTTGTTTGAGTTGATTTTCATAGAAGTTACTCCTTTCCTTCTTTTTTTTTTGGGTCCAGTCCCTCTTCTTTTTTCTTCTTTACAAAAATATAAAATGGTTATACTGAACTTCAGATGAGTTGATATAATTTTTTTTAACTACCCGGTACTCTTCATCAACTCATCCGTAAACGACTGTAAATGTACGGTTACACTCTCTCCTATATATTTAGTACTGAAATCAGAGATATTGAGTGTCACATGTGTTTTTGCGCAATAATATAATATCCATCAAAGTCATGTTTCAATACTTCTTTGATTGGTAGATAATTTCTGTTGTTATGCTGGGCCATTTATACGTTGTGTTTGAGGGAAGTGAACATATTATCTTTCTTTCTTCTGAAAACATGAACTGTTGGCTTCATAACTGCTGTGCTTACTCAATAACTAATAATAATGATAATAGATTGCATTTATATAGCGCATATCCCAATCACTGGCTCTATGCGCTTTACAATAACTAAACAAACAGCTGCCCTTTGAGTGCCATAGTGTGTTGAATAATGTGTGCATAGCATGGACATAATGCTAATTACTTTTGTGGATGGGTCACAGAAGTCTCACAATTTTATAAAAAAAAGTTCCTTTTCTTTATACTACAGCCAGGGAGGAATGTCAAATTCAGCTGTTCAAACTGTTGCAAAGTAAATTGTGATTGAAAAACTGACATCATGCAAATGTCCAAAGATAATAATGTTTTCCACTTGTTCTGACTGCTTGTGATATGTATGTTCTGATACTCACATGTAATAAAAGAGTGTCTCATTAAATGCTGCATATGCCAAATTCGATGTTTAAGAACACCTAATGCAATTCCATTTTGTGAATCTTTATGGCTGTTGTTTTTGTTGTTCTTTACCATTAATCCAAGCCATGTCTAGTTAAGTCAGCATTACACAATGAAATTTCCTATTGCTCTGGATTATTAGCTTGAAATTTGGGTTTTAGGTACACAGGGATGGAAATTTTCTGTAAATTTACGGAAATCCATAATTTTGATTTTTTCCATAAATGGCACCTGATGTCCGTTTCAGTGGTGAGTCATTCCACTATGTGTATAATTGAATAAGTTTGTTTTTCCAAATCTGTATAGCCTGCGAAAAATTCGGTAAATTTTTAACTGATCAGTTTCCATCCCTGGGTACATGACTCTCAGTGTTGTCCAATGCCTTTATCATCTATGATGAGGATGATATGGTTTGTCTCTCACTTTTATCAAGATCCATGACTTGAAGTGTTGCATTTCGTAATTTTTTAAAACACAAGTGACCATGATTTAAGTGGTGGCCCATGGTATGAAGTTACTGGTATATATCGTTGGTTGTTTTGCATTAGGGCGAATTGTACAGGGATTGTAATGGGATATTCGCCTCTTTGCTAAACAATCAGCAATATGTTCTGTTCCTCCTCGCTCCCATACTATGTTTTATCTCTTCGAAAGTCAGATTTCTCAGAAATACTAGAGTATTTCCATTGTTTTGTTTCTCTATAGAGGCACCAGCTTGTTTGGCCATTTTAGCTGAAGTAGTTGAGGATAGTATTTTTTCTGAAGTATTATAAACTTTTGTAGTGTTAGCTGTAAGTTGTAACAAGTCAAAATGTTTAGGGAATATTGGTATTATTTGTTTTTTGTAAGAACTTACGATCAGTGTTAAGAAGTCTTTAGTCTGACCATCAAGGAATCGTTATAGAATTATGAAATTCTGCCAGCATTTGGAACACACTGTGCAAAGTTTTGGGCAAACCCGGTCACAATAAGGGACCAGCCAGCGCATTCAGTGATACCCATGCATGGGGTACATTTTTTTCACTCTGTGAGTTTTAGTCTGTTATCGAGTCTCTGCACTTGCAAGGAAACAGGTAAATTTTAAAGGAAATGGTCCAAGTTTATGGTGACAAATATCCTTGTTATAATAATAATACCGTGACATACCGGGTAAGAAAATTTAATCAAGTCTGGATTGTTGTAGGTGAGGGATGAAGATCGTGAAGGACGCCCATCATTTGTGGTAACTGAAGAGAATGTTTCCATAGTAAAGAAACTGGCTCTGCAAGACAGATGAATAACTGTAAAACAGCTCGCAAGTGAAGCTCGAACCAGTGTAGGGTCAATTTAAACAATTCGCTATGAGCATCTTAACATGAATGAGGTGTCTGGGCTGTGGGTACCCTACCCTTTAACAAGTGACCAAAAGGAGCAGAGGGTTGTGTTGATGCAAAAATCTTCTTCAGATTGAGTGAAATGACACAAATTTCTTTAAAAAGGTGGTGACTATGGATAAAATAGGGATTTACAATTTTAATCCAGAACAGAAATCACTCTGAGAACATTGTTTCCATGGCAATGAGGATGGCATTGAAGCTGTTGAAGACTCATAAGGGGTCCATTCTGGGTAAAACTTTTCTCAAGGACTGTTGAAGATCAAAGGGAAGTGGCCGAAATGTGTTGCTCTGCAGAGTGACTATGTAGAGAACTAAAAGTATATGTGCCAAGTTACTAGGTTCTATCTTGATTCCTTCATGATCAAACCAAAGACTTCTTGAACCCCACTCGTATGTGACAAGTGCCTAAGATTCACTAGGTCTTTCATAAAAAGTTTTGTCTTCTTCAGAAGTTCAGGGAATCTGGTTTGAGTATCAGAGTAATGAAAATGCTGTGATGTTTGTTTTGAATTATTTTTTTTAGTTACAGTCGACTGCGCTTGTAGCGATGTCATTGGGGGACCAGAAAAAGGATCGCTACATCCAAAGTTCACAACAGCCGTCTAATGGAAAATTCAAGGGAAATAACCATAGTACTCGAACTTACTGTAGAGTTAATATCAGGCAAGCGGTTATATTTTTACTATAAACTATATGAGCCGGGGATAAGAATACGCATCACTGCAACCATCACGACGGATGTTGTGAGTTCAGTACAACCATTTGAATTTTTTTTAGTTTGTGTTACATCGGTGCTCATTCCACGGAAAAAGATCGCTACGTCCGAAGATCTTTAGAAACGACCTCACTACAAGTGGAGTCGACTGTATTCTGCTTTAATTTTGCATGAGTGTCATGAGTTTGTATGCGCAAATTCATCTCTACAGGAGTAATTCTGCTAAAGAGTTTAAGTTTACCTGTGTGTTTTGTCTTATTAAGTGTGTTTAATGCTTCTGAGATTATTTTCTGGTCACATATTTTGTCGGAATGTGCATGTCGAAAATGCTTGATATTGGTTCACTGATATGAAATATGTGTATGTTGCTGATCAGTCAATGGCTCTTTCTCTGTCTCTCTTTGTCTGTCTCTCGTTCTCTCTGTCACATACATTGACCTATCTTTATAAAAGCCTCTGTCCTGGTTGCATATGTACATGACAATTGTGTTATAAGTGTATACATGAGTTTGCTGAGGGCAGTTTGTGGGTCTCCAGTGCAATTATTGTCCCTGTCTTCCTTTTGGCACATGTGGTAAGCTACCAATTTTCCGGTAAAAACCGGAATTCCGTTGTTTTTTTCTTCCTCCCGGCACTAGTGTCTATTTGCCGGAAGGTCAGTTTTTTTTTTTCTCTTTTCTTTCTTTTTCTGTTCTTTCTCTCTCTTACCCTTACTGGTTCTCTTGTTCTCTCTATCTCTATCACACCCCCCCCCCCCCCAAGGAACCGGCAAAGTTTTATAAACACAGCTACCTCCCTCTCTCTCTCCTTTCTTTCTCTCTCTCTCTCTCTCTCTCTCTCTCTCTCTCTCTCTCTCTCTCTCACTCACATTCAATCTTTTTCAATGCGGGTGACAAGCACGGAAAGGCGTAACCATTCACAGCATTGAACATGGTCGACCCGATTAATAGACCTAAATACCGTTGTGTGAGCTTCTCTGAAGATGATGCCGTGGTGGCACATAATATCGGAATGCATTTACTCGGGGAACAGAAACGCATTGAACTACAGCGCGCTTTGCGGGCCTAGTCGACACACGCTATGTCACCACAAGCACACGTGCCACGCTAACAGTACTACAAGATGCAGTGGGCATAGTAACAGTCTTTGAACTGTGTGTCAGAAAAGAAAAACAAAACATCAATGATTCTGTTACATGACTTCATTTCCGAGAAAACTGGGGGTTCCTCGTTTTCTCTCTTCTTCTCTTCTGATACGCTGGCAAAGTACGTTAGTGCCCTCGTGATAATCTAAGCCGTTGAGCACTTCATCCTAAAAGCGGGGAGCGATTGATGAAGAGAAACCGTGAATCAATCGGTGGCAATACAGAGATGTAGACTTTGACTTTGAAGCAAGTGATGTTTTCCACTTAATGCACTGTGGGGTTTTTTTCAATGGTTAGTCTCAGTAGGCCTTTTATCGGCAATGGAATTGAACCTGATGGACGAGTTTGCTCCAGCTCAAATGGATGAACATCATTGATCTAGATTTTTTTATAGAGAATTTTCTCAAATAAATGAAAATTTTAGAAGTAAGATTTTTCATAGCAGTATTTGACAAGGATGAGTTGATTTTGTCAAAACTGTTTTATTTAATGTAGGATTTTTATAAGGAAATAATTGGAGACCCTGATTTAATACAATATTCTGAGTCAACTACAGAACAGTAGGCCTACACTCCAGTTGAAATCTTACTACATGTACTTTCAATGATAAAAATAGCTCAACTTCCGGGGGGCAAGCCCCCCAGACCCCCCTCTCTAAGAAAGCTATAAATACATATTCTTCTTCTTAATATAAAGGTAGTCCTTAAAATATGGATTAATGATCTATTGCCATTTGGGAAATAGAGTAGAGCAACTTCAAAGGTGGTGAGAATTTTTCTGATTCGTATTATATCATTTATGACATATGGGGGCTGTTTTGGGGTGCTCTGGAAAAGTTCAGGGTTTTTTTTCGAATTGAGTTGCCACCTCTGTAATAGTGTCAAATTGAGGTAAAACCTTAAAGTGGAGAGAGAATGCTGATAATTATTCGTCTTCCTTTTCCTATTTTTTGTTGTCCATTACTCCATGAGTGATGTCTTTCAGAGGGATTCTCCATTCATGTTTCACTGGTGCATATTTTCTGGAAATGTATGGGGTTTTTTTTCATGATGTTGGATAAGGTCAGCACTCTTCTTCTGGACTGTGGTTCACAAAGGTTTAATACTGTTTGCAATCCTTATCCACACCCTCAAAGTTGCACTGGAATGATAACTTCCATGATTATTTTTTGTAAAAAAAATAATTTTTTGAAAGGTACTTTTGCTCGCGTTTACTGGTTGAGGGGTTCTTTCTTCTGAGGTGTAATTATATTTCAAAGTTAAGCTTTGTACAGTTTATGTATTAACAATAATAATGATGACTGCATTAATATAGCGCATATCCCCGATTGAAAGCAGGCTCTGTGCGCTTTACTATCAACTATTACCCCAGCAGACCAAGTCATTTAGAAACTTTCTCAACTTCTTGGGAAGCATACATATTGTACAGATGTCCCTCATAAAAGTCAATGGTTGCTGTTTATACTGTGGAAAGCTCAGGCATTCACTAGAGATAGGCCTGAGAATTTAGAATGAATTCAAAAATTTTCTTTTATCCTTGAGACCAGAAAACATGGGAACTTCCTTATAGATAAATACTCAGTAACATAGATAAGTGCCCACACAGTAACTCCATTTGCCAAAAAATCGGGGCACTTATTTATTCCGAGAGGACCCGAAAAGACACCCGAAAAGACCCGAGAAGATCCCTTGGGAAACAGCTGCAAGCTTCCACGTTGGTGTCGAAATCGCTTGGTGAACCACGGGAGACAAAGTCGGAAGAGGAAATGTGCGGGCTTTTAAAAACCTTCTGCTACTTATAGCAAATGAGGCAATTATTTTTTTTTTTAGGCTAGGACAGATGTTTCTTTTTCGACCAAAAAAACATGGTGCATTCAGTTGTCTTTTTGGGTCTTCTCGGGTCTTTTCGGGTCTTCTCTGTATAAATAAGTGCCGAAAAATTGGATTTTATTGTTTCAAGACATAAAATTTGAGAGCCTCGGACAGTATTCATACTTCACAGGGTTTACTTTATTGATTGTATCAAGGCATGTAAAGTAAGACTTTCTAATAGTTCAGTCCCTTACTCGCTATTTATGCAAGAAAAACCCAGGGTTATTATCACATGTATTGCAGTACAACTATGCAGCAGATCTGCCCTCGCTTTTCGGGAAATCCGGCTGTTATATCTATCAGATCTTTATTGAGTGTGGGACAGCTCTATTGCAAAGCCTTATTGTGTCATGTCATGTTTTCAGATTATACGAGTATTAACCGGTAATGAAGTAGAAATTTTCCTTCTTTTTTTATTTTCTATTATCCCTGTCCCAATTCCCATTCTAAGGATCCCGGTTGGTTAATAATGAATTCTTGTGTGAGTATGATAGCAGATAGCTGTAGATTGTAACGTTAGTCTACAGGATAAGACGGAGCTCATCATATATGGCAATTATTTTATTATGGTTCACTTAGGGTATTGATTAGAAAGTTGAATTATATTTATGTTAAGTTATAGTACAGTCAAACCTGTCCAAGACGACCACTCAATATCTAGAAAAAAGTGGTTGTTTTAGACAGGTGGTCGTCTTGGAGAGTGATACTATATAAAAAAAATATTAATTAGGGAGTCAATGGAAAGTGGTCGTTTGTGCAGGTGGTTGCTTCAGCAGGTTCAACTGTATAACTGTTATTATAACATGCATCACTACTTTCCTCTGCTCCTTTGAGTCCAGAGGCGGCACACCCAATATTTTTTTTTTTTTCAAAATTGATACAGAATGAAGTACAATCATTTTAAAGCCAAATCGGGACAAAAAAGACAGTCTTGAATCGTTGTTATCACAATGCCAAAGTAATTGGATTATGGATACTGGCCCTGTCTACAAACAATGTGTTGTTTTTTTCTGTTCCGTCAGGGCATGTTGCAGGTGGATTGTAGCTTACTGTATGGTCTTCTTTTGGGTTTTAGTGTAGTGACTTTTGCAACATTGTACGGTCATTTGAGAGACATGCTACTTCAACCCTACCGGCACTGTGATGTAATGGTTAGGCTCTTTGCTGTCATTTGGAAGACCCGAGTTTGATCCCAGTCATTGACTTCAGCTGGGATTTTTTCCCTCTCAGTCCGGGTTGGCCCTGACAGGCAGGGTCGAAGTAGCCCATCTCTGGATGACCTTACAATGTTGCAGGGGACGTAAAACTGGTAACCAAACTAAAACCAAACCAACCCTGCCCGTCAGGGTGAACGCAAGCTGAAAGAAACACAACATTCCAACATTGAGTTGGGGGATCAAACTCCTGTCCTCTTTATGATAGGTGAAGAGCCTAACCAGTATGCCACAGACCCTAATCTGTGTATGTTGCAACAGAGTTGTACCATGTTTTTCAGGAACAAAGCTTTATTGATCTGATGGGGGTAATTTTTGTTTGTGGTATCTTTTTCACTTTTGTTATTAATAGATTTCAGGTGGAGTTGTATTTCTGTTATTTTCCTCTTCTTACGGTCATCTCTTTCTTTGATGTTTGATTTGTTTTTTATTTACAATAAAAACTTGAACCGGTGTAGCCCTTTCATCTAAGAAGTTATTGTGTTCTGTTACATAAATTTTCTCTTCTACTTCTACATTGTGAACGGAGAGGAGGGAAATCTTTTAAAATACCAATGTTTAATTTTTTTATTTTACTGTTTACTTTGTTACAAAGTCATTTCACTTAAATGTTATGCTTTATGGATTTAACAATAAATTTCCAATCTTTTGACACTATTATTTATATATTTAGTCTTCTTGACCCTTTGCTCTATGTTGGCAAATTTGTGAGATGTTCATTCTATGACCAATTCTTTTGGCAAATATGTAATGCCTGCTATCAAGCTCAATAGCAAATATATATGTATTACACATTAACCTTGAGAATAAGTTCTAGAAAAGACAAGATGTTCTCCAGCATGGGGATTGAACTCCTGTCCTCTGCTTTATAGGCAAAGGACCTAGCCATTGCTCCACAGATGCAGGTGAATCCTAAGAGATTCAGCAGGAGTTTAAAAAAAAAGAATGGATTGCATTCATCACCAGGGTTTGTTTTCTGTTATCATGGTTCTGATCTGTGTCTTGCATGAGATAGATGTAGAATTCGTAGGTCGTGCCTCTAAAATAACCTACAGTGAAACCTCGTAATACCGTTCCCCACTTTCCACCCACTCCCGCATATCGCCTGCTTTTCGCTGTGGTACGGTTTGGTTATGGTATAACAACAGTGAAATAACTCCGTTATCCGCCAGTACTTCACGGGGTACATATATCTTAAGCAAACATAGTAAATAATGCCAGCTGAAAACCATTGATGCAATACAAAACCCACTCACTCTCACTTTTGCGTCATTTGGCAAAGTGTATGTTTTGCAAGTGTGTCGATGCAGGCGATAAGCTCCCCCTCTCGTTGCATCTTTGCAGCCGCTCGGAGAGGCGCGTGACACACCATAAGGGAGATAACTGTGTAAAAGAACTCATTATGTTGTCCAATATGTGTATAGCCTCCCTTGTTCTGCTCCCATTGACCAAACACACCATAAGGGGGGAAAACTGCGTAAATTAGCTCATCATGCTGTCCAATGCATATATAGCCTCCCTTGTTCTGCTCCCATTGACCAAACACACCATAAGGGGGAATAACTGCGTAAATTAGCTCATCATGTTGTCCAAAGCGTGTATAGCCTCCCTTGTTCTGCTCCCATAACCAAACACACCATAAGGGGGAATAACTGCGTAAATTAGCTCATCATGTTGTCCAAAGCGTGTATAGCCTCCCTTGTTCTGCTCCCATTAACCAAACACACCATAAGGGGGAATAACTGCGTAAAATAGCTCATCATGTTGTCCAAAGCGTGTATAGCCTCCCTTGTTCTGCTCTCATTGTACCATCATTCTCTCTATAACGCCAGCTTTCTAATGGTCCCATGGTTGGTGGTTTAACGAGGTTTTACTGTAATAGTGTTTAGCATTGCAAGGCGTTTTAGAATAAAACCAAGAGTGTGGTTAATAAATATCAAGTATTTTGGATATACAGAAAACTTGAGCAGTGGTAACATAAAATTCAAACATTGAAAACAAAGCTTTACACAAAAAAAAGAGAGGAAAAGAAAAAGATAAGCTTGAGTAATCATTTTATTATCTTGATTCCATGCTGTGGGGCTGAGGAGACGTAGGGGGTGAAGGGGAGTTTGTGCTCATGGAATATTAATGAAGGCCATAACTTACTGGAATACATTACATGGTAACACCTCGGATGACATGACACACACATTGCACTATCCCCCTACTCTTGGGCAATGAAAAATAGCGGCATTTTATCAACAAAGTTCTAGTTCCTACTATCTCCGAATTTTTCGGAGAGGCGAATGTGGGACATTTTTCTTTTCAGCCAGCGAGTTGAATTGAATTCACATTTTTGCCTCATAAAAATCTGGATTTAACAGAAACAAGACCTCAGCTGACAATTTCTAGAGTCCTCAAAGCAAGGGATGGGCACACCTCTTCCAAAAAATCTTGAACTATGATGTAGGCCTATATAAGATAAGCCACTATGCTAAATATGATAATTATCTCAGGACTTTAAAAAAAAAACCCACCTGATTTTTTAATAAACCCGGAGGATGCCCATCCCTGATTATCTAGTGTGGGATGCACGAAGCTATTCTGCAGTTTTTCCGACTAAATGCTCATTTCCATAAAAGCATGAATTCAATACATGAGTAATTTTCAGCTTAACTCACTCCGATAGCACATGATTTTGTGAGCTACTGTGCAGTACAACCAATTATAGAGTGGAGCATTTAGTCGAAACAACAACCGACTAGCTTTGTGTATCCTACTACTAGATCTAGGTTGTTGTTTTTTAAACACACATAGTGGTATTTTCAAATACCATATATCACAACTTCAAATGCCACAGTGATGTTACGTTTGAAAATTGTACGCATAAGACATCATAATGAAAAGCTGTCAACAGCACATTTAATTTGAGGGTACAATCCACTACTATCTTACAGTTTTAATGAGCCTTTTGAAGTTGCAATGAGACATGAAAATACTACTGTAGTTGTGTATTTGATAAAAAAATATATAAAAAATAAATCTCTCCTCAAGTACAACATCCTCTTAGAACTGCTTTATAATCCCATCTCAAATATTCTGGTAAGTCAATTCTGGGACATCTACTGTTCATTAAGTAATGGGGATGTCATAGATTTGACTAACAAGAGCACTGTAGATGGATAAAAATCAGTTCTGAGGTAATGACAAAGCGATATTCAGGAAAGACTTTTTCAAGGATGAGCCGTTCAAATGGTGAATTGTTCTTTTCAGGGCTTTATAGCTTCATTGACACTCAAAGGTCATCGAGATGCTAGGATTCTCCATTCCCACTTTGCGGGTATTTGTGCCTCTACATCTTGTTGTAAATAGCAGCCGCCTAAATTTTACACTACATACAATGAATCTGGAATACGAGACCTTAGTTAATAATAATAATGAGAGAAAATCCCTGTCCTTTGTCTTTGTTAAAACACCTCAGACATAGCGAAGACACTAGGCTGGTATTGACCATCTCGTTACATCAGTTACATTGTAATATAATTGTATTTAGATTTACAAAAGAATAGTCAAGGGCATTAACTGGAGAAGTTTAAAGCGACTGGCGCTGAACAGAATAGCACCTGCCTTGGAACAGGAAGGTCCTTGAAGTAAATCCCACTAACGGTTACTCAGTATAAATTTTGGAGTTTCTATCCCTCTGACCTGTGACCTGTAAGAGATGAATATCTAAATATGAGGTCCCACCTTCTGAATTATCTGATAATGATAAAAAATGGAATGAACAGAATACACCAACCAATTAAAAATACAAATGACTTACACTCACCATTGACTTCTCACTACTCATCTCTACCCTAAGTCAAACACTTATGCTTTTAGAAACGATAAGTAGATAGATTTGAACATTATGAGCTCATTGCTGTCTGTGCCATCTTTAAATCTTTGCCATGTGGAAAAGTGAGTTCAACTTCAACTCTGACCGAAATGCAACATACATGCATGCCCCATGTTCACCTCACAAAAACCCGGAGATGGTAAAAGACTTAGCACATGATCCGTGCTGTAATTTCACTTTGTGACTCAAGTCCCCATAAAGTGCTACAAACACGCATGGCCTACTCATTTAAAAGCACAAAAACATGAAAATGTAAGGCAAACTCTAAGGTTTTGATTGGTAGAGTTGGAGCACTTGATGGGAGATGGAAGAAGAAAAATACGGGGGAAAAAAACATGAGTATAACTATGTACAAAAACTGTGTTACTACATGTATTAACAAATAATCATTAAAATTATGGTGATAATAAAACAAAATCACAGAGTAATTAACATTCTGTGCTGCAGAAATGAGTCCTGATCAGTGTCTAGCTACAGGGCAATGGGGAAAGTACAACAGGCTTGCCTACTTTTTCAAACCCCTATCAGGGACACCAAATATTATAACATCAGATTTTTATACAACAATGAACAATAAAGGTTAATTATTTATGGACGCACCAGCTTCTTAGGCAATTTTAGCCAAATAATGAAGAAAATTGCATCAAGAGGGACAGGTTTTGGTATAGTTTACAAGATATGGTTTTCTAATTCCTGACTGACAAATTTGGAAAAGTTCCTGGAATTCCGGAAAGTTGGCAAGCCTGCTACAATAATACAAAGAATATAAGGAAAATTACAAGTCTATTGAGACCTTAACATGCAAAATAAAAATACAATTCTAATTTTTATGCACCACTGAAAGTAATGAAGAATACAAAATCATGGTTCAGGTGAAAAGTTAGTGTTGGTGTAGTTCTCTAACCATCTAACTTTCCCTTTCATTTTCATAGACACACTAAAAATTAGGTGTGATTATGTCCCCACATTCAAGGAGTGATAAACTGAAACTGAACCAAAATGAACATAGCCAGTCTCAATTTCATTTTTCCCTTTGTGAATTCTAATACATGTACTAATGTTCCTGTACACGTGTGCACAGGGTTTTGATTACAAACTAAATACACGTATCATGAAATACTGTTCATGACCCGAAACATACGACAGAGGAACATGACAAGCATTACTTTAACAATTCAGTTCCCATTACAACTGAAATAATCAAATGAAGGTGTACCAGTTTCATCAGGGCACTGGAAATCATTATGCAAAGTGGTGATCCAACTGAGAACAATGAGTTTCAAAAGGACTATTCAAACTTGATACTCGAGTGTCCACATTACTAAAGAAGATGACTGAAGCTCTCATAGAGAGAGAAAGAGAGAGAGAGAGAGAAAGAGAGATTTTACACAGATAAACCTGACATCACTAATATTTCATGCTTTATAAGTCAGCTGAATTTGTAAAAAAAAAATATAAAAAATATTGGAAAATCCTGAGACTTCCGCGGCACAAAAAAACTATTTTAAAATTCACGAAAATGGAGAAGCACAATGGTGTAAACGGTGTATGTACATTTCTATACTGATTTAAAACTCTCACAGATGGTCCTTGCAGAAATATAATCAAAATCTATTTGTGGAATGAGGTCTCGGACAAAGGCACTTACTGACAATAAATATCACAAGGCTACGCTCAGGTACAATATATGAAACAAAGCAACAAGATAGCGATAACAAATAATACAAGTACTTGTCAACATCTGTGTCCTTGATGTATCCCAAAACAACTATGTCAGGAGATTGGTTTGGTTACCAGTTTTACGTCCGCTGCAACATTGTAAAGTCATTTAAGAGACAGGGTACTTCGACCCTGCCTGCCAGGGCCAACCCGGACTGAGAGGAAAAAAAAACCAGCAGAAAAAAAAACAGATCGTCCGCAATTATGGATCGATCTAGGGTCTTCCCGCTTGCAAGGCAAAGAGCCTAACCATTACACCACAGCGCCACTTGTCAGGGGCTCTGATGAACAAAACTGCAATATATAGCAAGTGACGGTGTAAAGGGAGAAATAATCATTTAGAGGGAGGATCTTGAAGTGCATTGATCACAATGGAACTGGAATGAAAAAGATTTTTTCCTTGGCCATAATCTTTAAACATTGGAATATTTGCCTTTCTGAAATACAATGTATATGATTCTGAATGTATTGAAGAAAACCTGATAAAAATCTTCCAGGTCTCACAACCTTTAGCAGTGGCATTTTGTGTTCAAATTTGGAATGTTCGTCAACTGAGTCTAGTATGATATTCAAACAACAGGTACAATGCTTACCAACCCCTACTGATTTGGCAACAATGCTCAATTTCTTTTTACAGTTTAAGCAACAACATTAAACATCATCTCCGTTTGGGGGCAGAAGGGAAAGTTGTATGACTGGTATCAGAGTAAAATAAATAGTTCGAGCAGAAAGATACAGAGCACAGCTCAATGAGTATAAGGAAAAGGCACAATAACACTTAACAGCAGGTTTCCTACCCGTGCAATGGACTTGCAAGACTTCACATATGTAGATACAATGCATAGGTCAGCTGTCACCGGTACTTTCTGTGCTGTAAATCACCCCCCCCCCAACCATCATTCATATCGAAATAAAAATCTATACTTCAGAAAATTGATTGTTCTTTATAAAATAAATACCCATTTTTTTGTTTCCTTTAACTAAAACTAAAACATAAAGTAAGCCTTCATGAATCACCAAGCTCATAGGAGAACTTAAATGTTGTGGCCAAAGTATTGAATACGGTAATTTACATTATTTCCAAACAACTTAAAGACAGTCTACAGCTTATCTGTAAGGGACAGATAACGAGGAATGCAATGTGAAATATCTTCTTACCAAAGTATAGATCATTTTTTTAGTGCCTAACTTTTCACCTACATTGTCATTTGCCAATACCAGGGTTCTATTCAATAAACAGCCGGTACAGTAATGTTGGCATTTTTACAAACCTAAGGCATAAACACACAAAATGGTGAGGTGGAAATTATGGATCTGATTTAGATTGAAAACTCACTATCAGTGCTATTCCTGCTAAAAAGATAGGGAGGAAAAATCTCTTGCTCTTCGTACAAATGATAAAGACTGACTATACATGTAATAGCCTGCATCTATTTTTACAACTTCCTTCAATAATCTCAGTCCCTGACACTGAGTTCAGCACTTGCCTCAGAAAAGCGATGGTCCTCAGCTTGCAGTAAGGAAATATTCAACATGTTTAGAAGAATTTTCAGCTTTCAAAACTACAACCTCATGATTTCATACACAACCACTGAAATCACAGGCCTTGCCACTTTCATACAAAATGACTTGTGAATAAAGTAAAAACCAAATATACAATGTCTGTGTGTAGTGAGTACTTGAGCACTGATAAACACTGTGTCAATGATTTGAGCAAATTTCAAGAGATGGATAAGCTTTTTCATAATTACTGATTTCACTTATTTACTTTTCTAAACTGCACAAAGGAAACTGTGGCCCTTAAATCAACACTGTGTCTTTTACATACCAATACAACACACAATAATATTCAAACATACATGTAAAAACCCATTACTATCATATCAAAATGCATAGACTTGAGTCTGAATACAAAGAGTAGCAAATGTACATGATATAAAGAAAGCCATACAATATACAATGATTTTCTATTGACAATTCTTCAAAATACTACCAGTATACCTACCATCGACAATCTCTATGTAGAGTAAAAGACTTTAGGTAGAACTGACAAATGTCTCTACCATCAAACATGTGCCTCAGTTACCAACAGTGTATTCAACAGTTTATCCTAGTTCAATCCAATGCAGAAAGATGAAACACTCAGAGATCAAAGTATAAGACCTTGTCCACTAGGAACAAAGATAATAACTTCTTCAACATGTTAAATTTATCTGAGCACTTTTTCTTTTTTAAAACATTCTTGAACATTAAAATAAATACAAATCTTCTTCCTCTGAATCATTTGATTATGGAACAGCAAAACAAACTCTCCCGAATATTTCAGAACAATTGATTTTCAGTATGACGTTTCCATCATATCAGAAGAGAAGTGGTCATGTCATCCGTCTTTTTTCTCTCTTGATCTTATGTGCATACATATTAATAATATGCACTTTAAGGAAATGGATGTAAAAGCAAATAATCTCATGCTCCATAAACCCCTACGCCCGACCGCTTTTATATCAATTTTAGAAGAATCACAAAATCCTTTTAATTGAGACGGCTGCATTTGCATTAGTATTCATGTAAAGCCCCTAGAGCTGTATTCACATGAGAGCAGGTGCTACAAAAACTATCCACATTGTAAACCTATTGATATATCTAAGCCTCTTTTTTATTTGTTTAAAAATTGACACAATGGAAGCTAACTGTCCAGCTTTTTAATACGAAATAACTACAAAGGCACACACTCTCTCCTTCGGTCATATTTTAGGAGTTTTAAGCGTGGATAACCAGATGATAGAATCAACTCATCTTCTTATTCATCTTGTCCAAACTCTCTTAGGTTTTGGTGGATCATAATGACAACACAAAAGCCATGTCATCAAGTGGAGGAAAGCAGTCAGAAAAAGCACCAGTGCACTTTTCTCACAGCGTTTGTATTGAGCACTCAAAGATTTTGGTCACAAAAGGCATTCTGTGTAAACTGAACATGAACAGACAAACTGTAACTTACATACTAGTCTAGTGCAGTTTAAGTTTGACTTGACTAGTCACAGAAAAAAGGCTGGTAGCCCAGATATTTCTGGTCAGCATTGAAGGGTGGCCATGACTGAGAGCCTTCTTCTCTTGATGCCACGGGTGAACACGAAAATGCTCAATGTAGCTCAGCGAACAACTGCTCACTTTGGTAACACGAGGTCATATAAAAAATGGGCAACTTGGACGCTGCCAGTTAAAGCCAACTCACACTGGTCATGACACTTGGCACTGAAGGCAGTTTATACATGTATCTCTACAGCGCACTTTGTACTAAGGTCGGTTATAGTTATCACATAAGAGTAGAGTCAGAGTCTGGCCTTCAATGCTGGCAGCTGGAGAACTAGTTTTTTTGTGTGAAAAGCCTCAAGTTTAAGTAAATTAGAGAAGCAAAAATGTGTACTGCCGGCACATTAGCAACAGTTAAAATACCATTTTATGAAACTTTTTGGGAGGAGCTGACTGAGTTCTGCCTCTTATGTTCTGCAAGTAACACAACTGAAGTTTCCATTTTCTTTTCTTTCACACCCATTGTAACACTGTAAAGTCAAAGAGGAGGCAGGCTACTTCACACGTGCCTGTCAGGGCCAAGGGTCACAACACCTCAGCAGAGACGCCAAGATGTTCATATTACACTGGGATTGAACTCCTACCCTCTGCATGAGGCGAAGAGCCTAACTATTACACCACAGACACAGTCTACATGACTTTTGTGCTACATGACTAAATTCTCCAAGTATGAACCGTATTTCTCCTGCTCCAAAAAAATTAGAACCAAGTTCGGTTTGGTTTGGTTACCGGTTTTACGTCCCCTGCAACACTGTAAGGTCATTTAAGAGACGGGCTACTTCGACCCTGC
>JAUKPP010027648.1:0-17468 GCA_032273245.1 Phyllaplysia taylori | reverse complement strand
CCCCCCCCCCCCCCCAAAAAAAAAAAAGAAAAAAAAGAAAGAAAATAAAGAAAACACTCCAAAAAGAAAAGTTAATGAATTTCCTTCCTCTTTTTTTTTTATCATCCAAATGTAATAATATGTTTACCTCAATCTTTATAGCAAGTGAAATATAATGCTCAGATATAGGCTTCATTATAATTTACTGTGCGTTTCTCCACAACGTGGACTCTGCTACTGTACCTTACTTAAAGAAACCTGAACCCCTCAACGAAATTATACCTCAACAGGAAATCCCTTCACAAAACACACATGTGCTGCATTTCCATGAAATCAGGCGCTCGCCAAAACAAGGGAAAGAGTCCTGAGCCTTTTTCTGAGTCTCAGTCTCAGTCTCAGACTATTAACATGGATGTTTTTTGTGACCTTGTACATGTACGGTACCTTCTATATTCACGTAAAACGCATTTCATGGTGCGTTATACTAAAAAAAAATTGTTTGAAAGAAAAAGAGCGCCTCTTTGAAAGCCATGCGTTTGTTTAAAGTTATTTATTTATTTTTGAGGGCACCAGCTTCTCTGGGTGTTTTAACCAACACATTCACTAATGGGCATTTTCTCTGTAATTTTCCTTCTGATAGTGGGTCATTCTTATGTAGACCTAATCAAATTTGGAAACATCTCGACTTCAACAATAAATAAAAAATTGATAATTTCTTCACAGGCAGCGAGAGAAATTTTCAAAGCTTAGCATGATACCAATAACTCAAAATGCCTAAGAATTGACGAGCGCCTGATTTCATCATGCTATATTTTAATTGAAATCCAGCAGGGGAACCTAAAGACTATAAGAGTGAGCACAAGAGGCCTGAGCGACCCACACACGCATGCATCCGACTGAGGTTCTGGGCCGGATGTGTGCAAAAACACAAAAAGAAAACAACAACAAAAAAGACAAGAAAAAACAACAACTGCACTGATGTGACTAATTTCATGGATCTGGGGACTCATAGCCGGATCGCTGCAGGGAAAATCGAGCCACTTTTTTTTTATTTTTACTTAAATTATTTATTACTTAATTTTTTTTTCTTTTTACCTCAGATTCGTTTTTGGTCACCAGCTTTACGCCCTGGCAACACTGTAAGGTCATTTCAGAGACGGGCTACTTCGACTCTGCCCGTCACGACTAACCCGGGTTGACTGAGAGGGAAAAAAAATTCCAGCAGTGACACACCCCCCCCCCCCCCGCCCCCCAGATCATCCGCGTGTGGGATCAAACTCGGGTCTCCCACATAACAGGCAAAGAGCCTAACCATTACACCGCAGCGCCAGTTGGATTGTTGCGTGCATATGTGCAAAAATCATTTAGGTCCGCGCCTGCATTCATTGGATGGGACGTGAATGGGTCTTATAAAACAGACAAAGATACCGGCGCCTCTATAATTAATTAACTCTTATGTAGCTAGTTATACCTACATGTACTTAATTTTCTGTTCTTGTCATGGAGTATAGACTTTCACAATAAGGTTTCCTTCTCTGGTTTCTGATTCACGTCTTTGCTTTTTCCGAAGACACCTCTCTGCAAAATAGTAACTTCAAATTATAAGGGTGACAGACTAACTATTACACCACAGCGCCGGTGGATGACAGTGAACTGGAAGGGTTAGACAATAACAACAAATAATGAGTACATGTATGCAGTAGCCTACATATCTCTGTTTGGCTTGGTTACCTGTCTTAAGCCCCTTGCAACACCGTTAGGTCATTTAAAAGAAGAGCTACCTCAAACCGCAAACCTGCAAGTCATGGCCAACCCGGACTTAGAGGGATGAATCCAAGAAGAAATACGCAGGTGCTCACACCTCACGTGGGATCTAACATAAGCCTAGTTCGCGTTCATCCAAACTGAACATTTTTTTTGCAAGGTGAATGTGGGACAGTTTGATTTGGTTACCAGTTTTACGTCCCGTGCAACACTGTAAGGTCATTTAAGAGACGGGTTACTTCGACCTTGCCTGTCAGGGCCAACCCGGGCTGAGAGAGAAAAATCCCAACAGAAAAAAACCCCAGATCGTCCGCGCTCGGGATTGAACCGGTATCTTCCGCATGACAGGTGAAGGGCCTAACCATTACCCAACAGGGCCGGTTGTGGGACAGTTTACTTATGAGCCACGCCAGTGGGTTGAAACTCCTTTTTCGCCTGGCAAGAAATTGGAGTTGAGATTATTGAGAACTAGGCTGGCGCGAACTCGGGTCTTCCACATGATAGGCAAAATGCCAAACTATGAGACCGCAGACGCCGGTAATTATAAGGGTAACACAGTATAGTGGAAGGATTAGATGATAATATTAATAATAATAATGATAATAATAATAATAATAATAATAATAATAATAATAATAATAATAATAATGATAATAATAATAATAATAGCAATAATGATAATAGTAATAATAATGGTGGTGATAATAATAATAATGATAATAATAATAATTAATTGCATTTCTATTGCCCATTTTCATCTCGACGAGCATTACAATGGAAAATCAAAGGTAGGTCTATATAAGGGATTAAATACGTTACATTTGAATAAAATCTCAACTGCGAAAAAACAAAAAATACAGTAAATAATGATTGCCTTTACACATGTTCCGAGCACATAATATAATAGGCCTATCTCTCTCTCTCTCTCCCTCTCTCTCTCTCTCTCTCTCTCTCTCTCTAAAACGGGCTCTACTCTCTTGCAATCTATCATGACCCCGGTAGACTTTATGTCGTTGAAACCTAATTTGCACCATATGGTGCAAGCTGCCATTTACAAGGTCTCCATCACTAAAATTCTATTTTGGTTACCAGTTTTACGTCCCCTGCAACACTGCAAGGTCATTTAAGAGACGCGCTGTTTCGACCCCCACGTGGAATCGAACTCGGGTCTTCTGCAGGATAGGCGAAGAGCCTAACAATTACACCACAGCGCCAGTACTAATACTAAAATTCTGACAAGATCTTTCGCAGTCTGATGTGTCTGGATACCCAATTCCATCTGGATGAAGTGAAACAAATATGTGTTAAATCTAAAATGCCTGTCCACAACGTCGAGTCGGACATGGGATTTGAACTCCCAAACTCATAACTATAAGTTAAAGACGACAGCTTAAACGGCGTTGTGGTGTAATGGTTAGGCTCTTCGCCTATCATGCGGGTAGATCCTAGATCGATCCCCGGTCGCGGACGATCTTGTTTTTTTATCTGCTGGAATTTTTTCCCCTCTCAGTCTCAGGCAGGGTCGAAGAAGCCCGTCTCTTAAATGACCTTACAGTGTTACAGGGGACGTAAAATTGGCAACCAAACGACAGCTTAATCAATAGACTACTTACGCGGGGACCACTTCAGAGACTTGTTCGGTGTTTCTTTTTTTTAAAGAAAAAAGAAGAAACCACAGAATTATTATGACAACTGTATCTGAATTCTACACTAGTTGGAAGAGTTTTTTTGTAATTATTACCTCCCTTGGTACACTATCAGGTTATTTTGTGGTGTCATTGATAGGCTCTTCGTCTTTCACGCAGAAGACCCGAGTTCGAGCCCATCGTTCTATTTTTGTTTTCCTGCTAAGAATGTTCCCTCTCAGCCCTGATTGGCCTAACAGGCAGAGTCGAAGTAGGCTGTCTTTTAATATAATAAAAGACCTTACAGTGCTGACAAGAACGTAAAAAATGAAAACCAAACCAAAAGCAGATACGTCTATCTCCAATAGGATTGGTGCTAGAGCCAGGAAAGAAATATTTTACAAAAGAAAAATGCAGGTGAAGTTGTCAGGGTTCGAACCCGGTGGCCTACCTCTTCATTAGTTTGTAAGCAGGCGCTTTACTGCATGGCGACAGATGGGTGCTAGAGCCATGAAATGATTTTGTTTTAAAAATGCGGGTGAAGTTCCGAGGGTTCGAACCCCGTGGCCTACCTCTGCATTAGTTTGTAAGCAGGCGCTTTGCCGCATGACGACAGAAGTCTTCTCCGAATACTTATCCCTCCTCAATAAGAGTAAGGGACACAGAGGCGCGTTATTTTTTTTTTTTTTTTCCCTGAAGAGGCGCGTTATTAAATTCATCACAATCAAATAAGTACATGTACTTAATTGTTTGTTAGTTTGATTACCACTCTTACAACACCTTAAGGTCATTTAAGAGACGGGCGACTTCAACCCTACCTGTCAGGGCCAACCCTTATCTGCACGTGGGATCGAACTCGGGTCTTCCGCATGATAGGCTATGAGCCTAACGATTACGCCTGTCACGGGAAAGACACGAGTTTGATCCAACAAGCCGTCTATTTGTGTTTTTCTGCTAGTATTCGTCCCCCCCCCCCCCACCCAGCCTGAATTGGCCTAACAGGCAGAGTCGAAGTAGTTCGTCTCTTAAAAGACTTTATTGTGTTATAAAGGACGAAAAACTATAAACCAAACCAAAGCCAAATACGTCTCTCTCTAATCGTATGGGTGCCAGAGCCATGAAAATAAAGCCAGCATGAAGGTGAAGCTCCTAGGGTTCGAACCCGGTGGCCTACCTCAGCACTTGTTTGTAAGTGGGCGATTTATTGCATGGCGATAGGATTTGAGTAATTTTTTTAACCCCTTTGATGTAAAGTTTTTCTTCTTCGTCTTCTGTGATCCCCTGCTAGAACTCAGGGGTAAGTCACAATGACTGAATTTTGCGTACACGGCCTATTTATCCTGCAGTGGCTTGTGTTTCCACAATGGCACTGCAGGGTCCCCACGTCATACAGGCAACCATGTTCCGTTCTCGATGGGTACTCTTATTGTTTAAACTGAGAAGAGTGACTTCAGCTGTGAAGCATTTTTGCCACCTTGTAGGCCTACGGTATCATGCTATGCAACTGAGCAGAAAGGGCCATTCTTCGCTTCCCCTGGTGAGGGCCCCGCACCTCCACGGGCGATGTAAAGTTCAAAGAAACCGACAGCCCCAAGGAGGCGGTGAATTGACGTGCTGAGTGACGTAACAAGAAAAAAGTGGCAGAGTTTTCCGACCATGGGCAGAGATCTTTTCTCCGAACCCTAATCCCTCCTCAATGGGAATCGCAGAGGCGCATCAGTAAATCCATCACAAGCAAACTAGTAGCCTATTTAAAATGTGTTTTTTTAATTACCAGTTTGACATCCCCTGCAAACTGGAGAAAGGTCATTTAAGAGACGGGCTGCTTCGACCCTGCTTGCCAGGGCCAACCCGCACTGAGGGGAAAAAATCTCAGCAGAGAAAACGAAGATGGTCCCACGCGAAATCGATCTCGCTCTTCCACATGACAGGCGAAGAGAGTAATCATTACATCACAGCGCCGGTAACTCGTACGTTGTTAATAAAAATCCGAGGAACCTCGAACGCCTACCGAAAAATGTTTTTTTCTAGGGGGTTTGCTTTCCTATTTTGACAGCTCCGACATCCTTTATCAGAGATGGAATTAAATTCCGAGATCCAACCAAAGAGCTTATATATAAAGAGATGCATGCTCGGTGTGGATTAGTAAGCGGAAAGAGAAAAAAAATGTATACGCGAAAGGGTAGCAGAAAAGCTACTCAAGTGCGTTTCAACTACGTTACTACGTCATAAGAGAGTAAAAAACTAGCATCACGACGAGAGTAAAATCGCTAATTTATAGGTTTTAGGTTAATAATAATTTTGATGAGATTTTCTGTTTGTTTGTGCACTCTAAAATAAGTGTGTCTTGTTCTTTTCATCTGGTTGTTATTAAGACGTATTTATTTATAGAAAAGCCAGCTTTTGTTTCGCCATTTTGGCTTGGAGCATAGCAGGGTAGCGCCACTTTTAAAGAAACGCCCAAGGAGTTGCGTCATAAAGGGAGGTAAGTTGCCTCTCTCGGTACTCCTCTCTGATCCCACCTCATAAATGTACTTTATAGTGTTACAAAGTGCGTTGGTTGTCTAGTGGCTGGACTGCCGGACTCGTAATCGGAAGGTTACGGGTTCGAATCCCAGCTCGGGCCCGACGTTGTGTCCTTGGGGAATGGCAGTTTACACGAATTTTCCTCACTTAACCCAGGTGTGAATGGGTACCTGGCTGTAGACAGCAAATGATCTTGTCCGTATGTTAGTGCTTTAGCACCTGTAAAATGGCAGCTTGCACCGTATGCTTCAAAGGAAGTTGAGAAGGCAATGCAGTCATTAAAAGAGCATACAACCAAAACCAAAATCAAACTACATGTAAACCATCCCAGAAAATACCACCTACTCAGATCCAAGTAGTCCAAGCAGACACCAGACGTCCACTGCTGGCCTTTCCTCGTCTCCAAATGCGATGCCACATCAGAGTTGGTTGATGATTGCTTCTGTACATATTGGCAGGAGATTCTTTCTATTGAGCCTTGTAGAAAGAGGTGGATAGTGAAAAAAGTCCTCAATAGGACATGCTTTGACAAAACTCAAATGGAATAGTACCAGCGTCTGTTGTGTAATGGCTAGGCGCTCGGCTAAAGCAGCCAAAGATGCTGGCGCCTCTATAAATAACTAACTGTAACTGTAATGGTTATGCGCTTCGCCTATCACGCAAAGGGTGCGAGTTCGAGGCCCACGTGGGGCAGTTTGTTTGATCGAGTATGTCTCCGTTTTCTTCTGCTGGGACAATGTCCCTCTCAGCTCGGGTTGGCACTAACAGGCAGGGTCGAAGTAGCCTGTCACTTTAATGACCATATTGTGTTGCAAGGGACTTTAAGCCAAAACCAAACCCTCAGAAACAAATGAAATAACCCCCAAGGGAAAAAAATACCGCAATGTTGCTAAGGGGCTAAAACAACCGAGGACACTGGCGCATCTATAAATAACTAGCTTTAAACTAACTAAGAAAGAGGCGGAGAAAACAGTTAGTTTGATTGGGGTTTAACCATATACAGGGTGTTGTAAAAATAAATATTGATCGATTCTAAACTGAAATAAACTCTAAAACGGTAAGAAATAAAGGTAAACGGTTTTTTTGCACACCATTCTCTGGCCATTTAAGTTTTGTCTGGAATATTTGAAAAGATTATGTTGATAGAAACGGCATTTTTAACAGGATTTAACGGAACAAGGCCCTTTTTAGGCCATGGCGTCAAAAGAGCGTACTGATACCCCAACGAGAAGGACTGCTAGAAAAACATGGTAAGGCAATAAAAAGATTGTTCAAGCTGTTTTTAAAAAAGGAATAATGTCCACCAAGCTCAGGCTTCATATTTCATGAAAAAGAATTTTGTGTTTTATCGTTTGAGGTTAGAGAGCCAAGGCTGTCTCTGGTAGTGTCAAATTGAGGAAGTCGTCTTTTTCATTGGTTGGGGACTATCCAGTTCTTACTATCTTTGTTGTCATAGCAATTGAAATAACCAGTTTCTACCAAATTTGTATGCCAAGTTTTGACTGAGTTTTGGATGGTGCTTTTCTCGCTGTGCAGAGTTGGGATTTTCTCAGGGGTGCAGGCGCGCGATCTGCTTTGTAAATGCACAAGTAAATGCAAGATTAGCGTCATTTCGGCGCGCTTGAAATCGAAGTCTGTTTGCGCAAACTATTGCTGTCGCGCAGTGGGTTCTTTGATTCAGTTGATTTTGGTACCAGAAATAACTTAACGAGATGAGAATTAATAGGTAGAAAACAGAATGTTTCTATCTCTTGCCGTCTTAGAGTTATATCAGTTTAGAATCGATCAATATTTAAAAAAAACACCCTGTATATCTATAGAAGAGTGGCCACGCGCTTCATAGAAGCCATCTTGATATCAGGCAAATCTCATTATGGGCTATAGTAAAAAAAAAAAAAGTTGGGAGAAGAGCGGCTTCCTCTTCCGTATTGCAGGACTTTTTATGATATCAATGGGCATAGCTACTTTGCCGCAAATTGTCGTCCTTTTTAACGCTGTTCCGAGTAGGATCCCACGTGCGGACAAGGATCTGCGTTTTTCTGCTGGGATTCGTCCGTCTCAGCCCTGGTTGGCCCTGACATAGTGTTGCAAGGGACGTAAAACTGGCAACCAAACCAAACCAAACAACAGGGTTGCTCAAAGCGATCTTTCGCTCTCGGTTGTAGAAGATGTAATCATGAACCGGCGCCTTTTGGTGTAATGGCTAGCCTCTTTGCCTATCACGCAGAGGACAGAAGTTCGATCCTCACGCTGGACGTGCATCTCCAGGCCCTCTACTGGGATGATCAGCCCCTCTCAGCCCGGGTTAGCTCTGACAGGCAGGTTGAAGTAGTCCACTTCTAAAAATAACCTTACGGTGTTAAAAGGGGCGTAAAATCAATCAATCCTTAACATAGGAAACGTAGATGTAATGGCGTAATATTAAATACTGTAAAATTCGAAAATATTCTCTCTGAAAGCATTAATGACGTAGGCTAAAGCCATACATACATAGGCCTCCTACATAATACCCGGTACCCATGTGTAGGTCTACGTTCATAACATGCGTTATTGCTGCTACCTGGCCTGTAAATCTGTCTCCTCGAACCAATATGGACACCAAGTCTGTAGGAAAAATGGTCCATTCTGTGGGGAAAGAAAAAAAAAAAAAAATAGAACAAACCCCACCTTCACCCGTTCCCGCCCCATAAGACGCCGCTTTGCATTCAAAAGATAACAACTAGCGTCTATGATGTAATGGTTAGGCTCTTCACCTGTCATGCGGAAGACCTGAGTTTGATCCCACATGCGAACGATCTGCGTTTTTCGGCTGCATTTCGTCTTTCTCAGCCCATGTTGGCCCAAAGCGATCTTCCGCTCTCGGTTGTAGAAGATGTAATCATAAACCGGAGCCTTTTGCTCTAATGGTTAGCGTCTTTGCCTATCACGCAGAGAACAGAAGTTCAATCCTCACGCTGGACGTGCATCTCTAGTCTACTGGGATGATCAGCCCCTGTCAGCTCGGGTTAGCCCTGACACGCAGGTTGAAGTAGTCCACTTCTAAATGTAACCTTACAGTGTTAAAAGGGACATAAAACCAATTTATCCCTAACATAAGAAACGTAGATGTAATAGCGTAATACTAAATACTGAAAATTCGAAAATATTCTCTCTGAAAGCATTAATGACGTAGGCTACAGCCATACATGCATAGGCCTACATAATACCCGGTACCCATGTGTAGGTCTACGTTCATAATATTATGGGCCTTATTGCTGCTACCTGGCCTGTAAATCTGTCTCCTCGAACCGATATGGGCATCAAGTCTGTAGGAAAACTGGTCCATGCTGTGGGAAAAGAAAAAGAAAAAAAATAGAACAAACCCCACCTTCACCCGTTCCCGCCCCATAAGATGCCGCTTTGCATTCAAAAGATAACAACTAGCGTCTATGATGTAATGGTTAGGCTCTTCACCTGTCATGCGGAAGACCTGAGCTCGATCCCGAGCGGGCGATCTGGATTTTTTTACTGCTGAGATTTTTTTCCTCTCAATCTGAATTGGCCTTGACAGGCAGGGTCGAAGAGCCAGTCTCTTAAATGTCCTTACAGTGTTGCAGGGGACGTAAAACTGGTAACCAAAGCAAACCATTCTATTTTTCTTTAAAATAATCTTGAATGCTTTGCCTCGAATATTTATTGGAATAATCTACATTTAAAGCCACAGTTTTATCACACAGCTACACGTTTTTTTTCCTTCAAAGTAATGTTTACAGCCTCGAGGTTCCTTTTCATTTTTAGTAACATAACATTTTTGGAAAACTTTTATTAGAATAATTCATTACCGGCACCAGCATTGTTTCCTCAGCAATGACAAGAGTCACAATTGCAAAACCATGTTCTATCCTTAACTTTCACCTAATATTGTACCGGTACCAATCAAACACATTATCCGGCACAAAATGCTACTTCCACCTCCCCGTTGGTGTGCAGGGGGCAACAGGCTCTGGCCTGGCTAGCGGAAGAGGAGAATAAAACACTTTGTTAACAAAATTTTTATTAGTTTTCATGGAGTTTTCAAATCCTGTAATCAGACGATTATTCTCATAGTTCGTATAGATTCTGTGAAACAGCACGATTATAAAGTGTGCCAAAACCGAGTGGGTCAAAAGCGGGTAAAATGAAATTCAGTTTTGGAAAATGTGGGCCAAAGACGGGTTCTCCCGATCTTCCGCTCTTGGTTGTAGAGGATGTAATCGTCAACCGGAGCCTTTTAGTGTAATGTCTAGCCTCTTTTCCTATCACGCAGAGGACAGAAGTTCGATCCTCACGTTGGACGTCTACTGGGATGATCAGCCCCTCTCAGCCCGGGTTGGCCCTGGCAGGCAGGTCGAAGAAGTGCACCTTAAAATAAAGTAATCTTACAGTGTTATAAGGGGCGTAAAACCAATTAATCCTTAATAATGAGAAAAGCAGTTAGTTGCATTTAGTAGCAACGTCGCAATATTAAATCAAGCTTGACGATTAATATTCCCTCTGAAAGCACCGCCGTTGTGGTGCAATGGTTAGGCTTTTCGCCTTGCATGCGGAAGATCCCGGTTCGATCCCCGATAGCGGACGATCTGGGTTTTTTTCTGCTGGGACTTTTCCCTCTCAGCCCGGGTTGGCCCTGACATGCAGGGTCGAAGTAGCCCGTCTCTTAGATGACCTTACAGTGTTGCAGGGGACGTAAAACTGGTAACCAAACCAAACCAAACCTCTGAAAGCATTAATGATATACAGCCACATATACATACTTATGTCAACATATTATTATCCCGCTTCACAGCGAAAAATATTATTGTCAATATGTTGAATATCAGAGCATGTAAAAAAAGCCTGTTGTTAGTGAACATATTTTCTCAATGTTTTTGAGTCTGCTAGGGGTAGTAATAAATGTGTCTATGTATATTGTAGTAAATTGTATCCCAATAGCTCTGCTATGAGTCTAGCTTACTATAATTGTAATAATGTATTACTATTATTGCGTTCTTGGGCGTTGCACTGTGGCGACAGGCAATGGTGTGTGTATATGCATAATAGTTATCATTACATGTATGTGCTATCGCTTGGCTGAATATGAATGTGTTTGTACACCATTGCAAAATGAACTTCCCTACTGGGGAAAGATATAGATGCCTTTTTCCCCCTTCTCCTAACCCTCCATCCCACCTCACTCTTCACCCTCCCAAACCCCACAACCCCTCCAGCCATTCCAAACCTCACTCCATTACCTGAACACTCCTAGTGAAGAAGGCCCCAATAGGAAACGCATTGACAAAACACAAATGGAATTACCCCAAGGGAAAAGAAAATCCCATTATGAACAAGAGGCTAAAACAGCCAAAGAAGCTTGTACCTTCTTAAATAAATAAATCTAAACTAACTAACTATTTACTTACTCGTGTGTAGGTCTACGTTCAAATGCATGATTGCTGCTACGTGCCACGTCAATCACTCTCCTCGAACCAATATGTGCGCCAAGTCTGTAGGAAAACTGACGTACTCTCTGGGGAAGGAAAAAAAGAAAAAATAGAACAAACCCCACCTTCACCCTATCCCGACCCATAAGAAGCCGCTTTGCATTCACAAGATAACAACCGGCGTCTGTGGTGTAATAGTTATTCTCTTCGCCTATCATGCGGAAGACCCGAACTGATCCCACGTGCGAACGATCTGTGTATTTCTGCTGAATTTGTCCTTCTCAGGGTCCCAGTAAACAGTCTCTTATTGACCTTACAGTGTCGCAAAGGACGTAAAACTGGTAACCAAATCAAACAAGATAACAATTAGTTTACTTTGTTGAGGCTTTACGAAACTATCGATACAGCAGGACAATTTCAACGCCGTGAATAAATTAAAACAACTAGCTGTAACACTTAAAAGAACCGGCGCTGGGGTGCAATGGTTTGCCTGTCATACAGAGGGCCCGAGTTCGATCCCACCGCAAGCGATCTGGGTTTTTCTTCTGCTGGGAATTGTCCCTCTCAGCCCAAGTTGGCCCTAGCGAACAGGTTCCAAGTAACCCGTCTCTTAAAGACCCTACAGTGTCGCAAGGGACGTAAAACTGGCAGCCAAATCAAACAAGATAACTATTAGTAATTTTGTTGAGGCTATACGGCACATCGAAACATGTACGATCATTTCAACGATAGTGAATAAAATAGAACAACGACGCTGCGGTGTACTGGTTAGGCTCTTCCCTTGTCATGCGGAAGACCCGAGTTCGCTCCCAAGCGCGAACGATCTGGGTTATTTTTTCTGTTGGGAATTTTCCCTCTCAGCCCGGGTTGGCCCTGACAGTCAGGCTCGAATAGCCCGTCTCTTAAATGACCTTTGTTGCCGGGGACGTAAAACTGATAACTACCGGCGCTGTGGTGTAATGGTTAGGCTTTTTATGGGGACGACCCCGGTCCGACCCCGTTCGCGGACGATCTGGGTTTTTTTCTCCTGGGATTTTCCCCTCTCAGCCCGGGTTGGCCCTGACAGGCAGGATCGAATAGCCCGTTTCTTAAATTACTTTACAGTGTTGCAGGGCACGTAAAACTGGTAACGAAACCAAAACCAAACTTCAAAAGAAGGAAAAAAAGTAGACCACGCCAGGCTACTAAGTGACTCCGTTAAACAACAACAATACTAAAGCATCATAATATCATATGTCCTGAAAATGTCGTAGCTAGTGCAATACTTTTGGTTCACTGTCACAAAACAACCCCAACAACAACAAAAAGAAACCCAACCCCAAAAAACAAACAGCCCCCCACCCCCCAAAAAACCCCAAAATAATTTTTAAAAATAATTGTTAAATCCCCCAAAACCGGTTGTATTATGGTCACTTTATCTACCGGGTATCGTGAATGTGGAAACGTAGAGAAAAAAGGTGGTTTTATACCTCTATCCCCATCCTGTTTGAATCCGATTGGATCCCTCACAACACCATCTCCGTTGGAGAGCCACTCCTCTCCTTATCCACCTGTAAGGTCATTTACGAGGTGGGATCTCCGAATTTTACGTCCATTTCCGATAGGACGGGGGTCGAAGTAATGAAAACTCAGAAAAAAAAATCCCGGTGAACCTTCCCGGATTCGAACCTGGGACCTCCTCGTCTGTAAGCGGCCGCACTACCGCTCGGCCATTGACGCCTCACCAGTATCTGTGTTCCCACCACCAACTCGAAGATAAAGTTTTCTAAAGTTACGCTACGAGTGTGATACTTAGATCTACTTACTTTAGCCCGCTGTGCCCGCTGTGGCAAACTTTGTGAATTATTTCACAGAAGTTACTGCACCAGGGGCAACATTAAAATGATGTCACAGACACATGCTCTGTCTCTGAGTCAATGGCTGCAACCACCATGTCCAAGTGTTGTGGAAATAAATTACTCAATGACTGCGTTGCACTAAGCAGTCATATGGTCCGGAGAGATCTTGAGACTGCATTACACTCTTGCAGTAAGAAGGAGCCAATTTTAAGGCTCTCCACTCCCAAGGTACAGAGCTAGGCAGCCATAACTCTGTAGGTCTTAAAGACTACTTGAAAGGTGAAAAACCCATTTAAGTCCCCGATCAATAACAAAAACAACAACAACAACAGCAACAAAATCTACGCAGCACGCAAATGGCAACCCAAGGGAAACTTAAGCCTGATTGAGTGCTTAAGTAGAAACCAAAACAAGAAGAGGCTAAAACGGCTGAGGCTGGTGTCTCTATATATAACGCACTCCTTACTACTACTACTACTACTTACTTACTGCCCTCCGTGCCATGTGACGCTTAGGACAGCAACAAAGAATCTCCAACTCCTGTCTCTCTTGGGCCATCCTAGCCAGTGTTCCTCCGGAGTGGTTCCGGGACATCATTTCACTGTCAGCCTCCACTGTGTGCGTTGACAGGTCCTGAGTGAGTGTGATGTTTGGGGCAAAATGCGTCAAGCTACTAGAAAATCATATGGTACTGATAATGAATTATTCACGGAAAACGGTGTATCAGGATTGGATACGCATTCTGTATGTGTTTTGATATTAAGAATAAAAGAATTTGTTAATATAATGAATCATATAATTGAAAGATTCTAGTGGACCCAGTGGTCGAGTGATTAGTGAACACTGGTTCACAAAGTTTGTCAAGCAATGCTGAGTGATAGCATCTTCTAAAGGGGATGCCACTGCGTTGTGTCCTTGAGCAAGACACGTTAACCCTCGCTTACACAGGCGCTGCACAGCGGCGACCAGCCGTGGCATGTGTGAAATTGTACAGAATGAATGTGAATTTTACAATTGGTATATGTCATTGTAATACAAAAATGTATCTATGTAGTCCATTTATCATTGTATTGTTAGAGAACATGAATTTATGTTGATGCCATTAATCAAATTTCTCCACGCGAATGAATAAAGTCATTATTATTATTACTATTATCGTTAGTGCTCCAGACAGTATTGGAGTATTCTGCCTCTAAAAATTACTTCTCAGTGCCACAAAGAGCGTGAAATCAAAATTAAATGAAAGGAAAGATTCTGGTTGCCATCAAAACGTTCAACCTTGAATCTGAAATGGCCTTGGTGTAATTTCTCATGCAGTCATGCTCCCAACCTCCCGGCGCTGTGGTGTAATGGTTAGATTCTTCGCTAGTCATGCGGAGGGCACGAGTTCGATCCCATTTGCGGACTCTATGTCTTTTTCTGCTGGTAATGGCTAAAACAGCAAAGGATGCTAACGCCTCTATAATCGACTAACTTTAAACTAACAAATTCTGCTTGGATTATCCCCTTCTCTGCCCGGGTTTGCTCTGAGAGGCAGGATCGAAGTAGCCCGTCTCTTCAATGGTCTTACAATGTTGCAGGGGATGTAAAATTGCTAACCAAACCAAACCAAAAGCTCCTAATCTGTCCACAGCTCTCTCCTTGTGAATGCCAGCCCTGTGGGGAAAGTTCGCCATTTCTCTATGGAAAGAAAAAAAAGGAGAAAAGCAGAAAAACAGCAATATCTGAAAAAAAAATTATCCCTGCAATAACGGCGCAAAAGGCAACAAGACCTCTAACAACTGGCAACAGGAAAAATATAAATTGGTTAGGTTACAGTTTTACTTCCATCCAACACCGTAGGGTCATTTAAGATACGGTCTACTTCGACCCTGCCAGTCAGGGCCAACCCGGGCTAAGAGGGAAAAAATCCCAGCAAAAAAATCCCCAGATCGTCCGTGCTCGGGATCGAACTCGGGATGAACAAAAACATTATCAGAAACAAGAACAATGAAGAGAGTTACCACAATAGGCTAAGACAATGTTTTATCGGGTTTCAAAGAAACTAAAGACACCGTAAGGTCATTTCAGTAGCAAAAAACAGATTAGGAGAATAGAAAGACTAAGAAAAGAGTAAAAACAGGAAACCACACTGCTCTTTTTTTGTTTGGTTTGGTTTTTGTTTTGTTTTAACGCCCCATTCAACAATGTAAAGTCATTTACGAGGCGGGACCTCTGAAGTTTACGTCCATCTCCGATAAGACGGGGGTCGGAGACATGTAAGCTCCGATAAAAATCCCGGTGAAGCTCCCCGGATTCGAATCCGGGACCCCTCGGCCGTAGGCGGGCGCACTACTGCTCGGCCATCGACGCCCCCAATGCTGTTCTTAGACAAGGCAGGAATTAGCGTCTGTGGTGTAACAGTCAGGTTCTTCACTTATCACGCAGAGGATGGGACTTCGAACCCCACATTGATGAGTATCTCTTTTTTCTTTCTGTTGTTTGGATGGGATGGTGTATCTCTCAAGGGCGAAGATTTGGTTTGGTTTGGTTACCAATTTTATGTCCCCTGCAACACTGTAAGGTCATTTAAGAGACGGGCTACTTCGACCCTGCCTGTCAGGGCCAACCCGGGCTGAGAGGGAAAAAATCCCAGCAGAACCGGGGTCTTCAGCATGCAAGGCGAAGAGCCAAAGCATTACACCACAGCGCCTGTAAGGGCGAAGAGCGCTCCTTGGTAAAGAGCAAGCAAACATAAAGTAAAAGTAAAAAAAGCAACTATGTTAAGAAAGAGAAGATAAATGGCTTAAACAGAAAATAAGATAGACTTTCAGGCGGTCAAAAAGATGGGACAAGCATTGCTTTTTTTTGCTTATATGGACGTTATGGTCATGGTGTCACTTTCAGCCCGGGTTAGCTTTGCAGTGCAGGGATGAAGTAGCCCACATCTTAAAAGACCTAATAGTGTTACAGAGGGTATAAAACCAAAAGGCAACTAGATCACTGACAACAGCAACAATAACAGCAATTAGTAAAACAATAAAGGCAATGAAAAGAACAGACACTAAAATAACAAAGTATTGACAATAATAAAGACAGTAACAGTAAAGATAGCGAGGATGAGGATGAATAAGCAACAATAACAACAACAACAGCAAAAAATATTTTAAAAAACCCAGCCACAACAACAAAGACAACAACCATAAAACAGCAGCAACAACAGCAACGACAACAGCAGTGACAATAGCAACAACAACAACCACACCAATAGCAACGACAACAGCAACAACAACAGCAACAAAAACAGCAACAACAGCCACAAAAACAGCAACAACAGCATCAACAACGACAACAACAATCTCAACAACTTATTAAAACAACGCTATTACAATAACCGTATGACAATGACAAAAACTGAAAATATCACAGACAGAGAGAGTTGAGTGAATAGCTCCAAACTGAATAGGTCAGGGGATTAAAAAAAAAAAAAAAAAGGTAGAGCTCAGATTATGGGAATGGTTTCAGGACAGAGGATTGCCATTCTGGGTAGGAACAACAGCGTGCTTCAGAGTGCAGGGTATGGATGGGGCCCATTGTGGCTGACCGGAAGGAGACTCCCAGGGGTTGGGGTTAGGGATAGAAATAAGGCCACAGGGCTGAGGTTGGTTGATGGGAGGTTAGGTTAGGGTATGGTCATGGCATGGGGTAGGAGTTTGAAGTAGGCCAAGCTGAACCCCAGGGTTCCTGCATTGGTCTTGGAATCCTTCCATGCAAAGTAGCAAATTGACAACATTCGTAAGTTTCAATAGACTTACGAACTGGAGCTGTAGGCCCCGATTGTTACTCAATACACCCAAATTATAACATCTGGGTTGGGCTTTTTTTCCAGATCAAGAGAATTTCCAAAAGCGAATTCTGATTGCGAAAAACACACCACGAAAGCCTTCTCTTTATCTTTTTAGTGCGGACATCAGCCAAACAAATATGTTTATGATTATCTTCAAATTTCAGATGACTTAATATTAATTATCTGTTTGCATGTTAATTTTTTACCGCACTGTCAAAACTGCAAGGTCATAAACTTGATACGTTCTCATTTTGCAAGGAAAGTAATGTGGAATGAAATGTGCACTTGGTAGCTTCGTTTACCTTATTATCATGAACATGACAAGGAGAAGCGTCCTCTCGAATATTTACATTCACCTGTTTAAAAGATGCCAGTCACATTTCATCTTTATTCAATTTTGTGTGTGTGTGTGTGTGTGTGTGTGTGTGTGTGTGTGTGTGTATGTGTGTGTGTGTGTGTGTGTGTGTGTGTG
>JAUKPP010027426.1:0-17470 GCA_032273245.1 Phyllaplysia taylori | reverse complement strand
TTGGTTACCAGTTTTACGTCCCCTGCAACACTGTAAGGTCATTTAAGAGACCGGCTACTTCGACCCTGCCTGTTAGGGCCAACCCGGGCTGAGAGGGAAAACATCCCAGCACAACAAAAAAAACAGATCGTCCACGATCGGGTATCGAACCTGGATCTTCCACATGCAAGGCAAAGAGCCTAACCATTATACCACAGTGCCAGTCCTATGTCAGTTATCTAGGATAAATTCTCTAATTCACATTGATGTTGCTGTGCTGCTGATGCCTTTCACATTGACCACTTGAAAGATAGGAAATAAAACTTAAAAATCTGAAAACATCCAGAAAGCAGGATACCAACTGTACTTAACATGTGACTTAGCTTGAGATTGCTGTTGCTTTTCCTTATTTTATAAAGCATCATAAAATCAGGTCATTCCTTTTTAATCAGCCTATATAGTGTTCTTAAATTTTGTTCAGATTGTAAGGTTCTAAAAAGTTTTAAATTAGTCATTAGTGTCAAGGTACAAAGATTCAGGGAGAGGGGGAAAAAATTCAAAAGCGGAGAGGAGAGGTGTGACGTCCAACTTTTATTGAATGCTTTATGTAATAGTAATAAATTCAAGTAAAAAAAAAAGCTTGATTCCTTTCATTTTCTTTTAATAAAGAAATGAACAAATACAATCTTTGCTTTACCTCCAACGCTTAGCCCGCTGTGGCAAACTCTGTGAATTATTTATCTGCAATTACTGCATCAGGGCAACAGTAAAATGATGCGACGTATACATGGTTCTGCTTCTGAGTCAATGGCTGCAACCATCATGTCCAAACGTTATATCGATAGAGGCAGTAAATTACTCATTGAATGCATTGCACTTAGCAGTCATCTGGTCCGGAGAGGTCTTGAGACTGCATTGCACTCTCGCAGTAACAAGGGGCCAATTTTAAGGCTGTCCACCCCCGGAGTACAGAGCTAGGCTGCCATAACTCTGTAGGTCGTAAAGACTACTTGAAGGGTGAAAAACTCACATAAGTCCTTGATCAACAACAACAACAAACTACCTCCAACGCCAGAGGGCTGCGACACTCCACCGTTGAGCAAGTCTTGTCTTTCCAGATAAGACTTTGGCTGCTGAGGCACTTGTTCAAGCCCGGAGGAGTCCAAGGCTAATCGTTGTAACGTGGAGATCTGAAATGGATAGAGAAAATAAATAAAAATGTATTCATGAAGTCACAATTCTGAAGTAATACTTTTGACCCATTGTCTACAACCTTTTGACAAAAGGCAAAATAAAACAGAGAAAAGCATAGTTAAGTAAACATTGGCATTGCTTCAAAAGCAAAAGAACTGTAGGTCTGTAGGTAGATAAAGATCCTATAAATGTGAACCTAAAAATGTGAATACTATTTGAAGGGTAGCATAACAAATATCGTACACTTAAACCAATGGTGTCAGATTCTCGTAGGCCATCTCCATAGAATTTTGGACCATTCAATATTTTTGGGAGTAATTCAGAAAAGCCTATTTTTTAAAACACCAACAAGGAAAAATTTAATAAATCCATGACAACAAAGTCTAGAATCATGGTTTGAGACTATTTCAGAGTTACACATTTCGTCATGGTGCTTCCAATGTAGTCTAACTCATTTTTTTCACTTCTGAGATAATCGGGAAAAAATTATTTGGCCTGACTATGTTACAAGAAAAAACATGATGGAAATATAAAATTTTAGCAAAATAGCCAGGCACCTTAGAACAAAGGTAATACCAAATGATGCACTATGACGTGGGGAATTACATAATGGACTGTGCTGCTGATGCTTTTTCATTGACCACTTGAAAGATAGGAAATAAAACTTGAAAATCTGAAAACATCCAGAAAGCAGGATACCAACAGTACATAACATGTGACTTAGCTTGAGATGGCCTAAGTCAGACTTGGGTCATTACGGACCCACCATGACAATATGTAAAGAATTTCCGTGCTACCCTAACACTCACTTGCTCCTCTGACCCCATGGCCAGAACCACTTTCAACTGGCCGAAATGAAGTCCAGAAAAGAGGTCGACGATGGGCATGTAGTTGTCCACGGCCATCACAGGGTACTGGGAGCGCAGCAGGGCATTGGCGATCTTCCTCTCTCGGAACGACAGATAGAACTGGTGCAGGCTCAGCTTAACCATACCAATCAGCTGAGAGGAGGAGAGGGATACGGTAAGATTAGTCAGGAGGAGAAAGACAGGGGAAAAATCATAGCAAGGAGGATCCTGTTAGCAAAATTTGGAGTAGTTCCAACCAGCCACAGATTATATTGGGTTATAAGATGACAATCCAATTTTTAATCCATTAGATGAAATAAATCAAAACTACAGCAGAGAGTTTGTCAATATTACCCATCATCCTGACACTGGCTACATGGACTATCCGGAAAAGAAAGTATTAAAAAACTCACAGGTTTTCAAGTGCAGTAAAATGGCTTGGTTCACTTAGAAATACAAGTACATTTACATTCATGACAAAACAATTATCAAAGCGGATGAACTGAAATTCTCTTAATGGTAGAAAGACTCCCAGTTTGGGTGTTGATGCAAAAATCTGAAACGCCCAGAATACCAGACAGCCCAACTATACTTAAAAGTGTCAAGTTCAAATTCTCTTCTTCCACACAAATACAAACAACATACCTTGTCATTCTCAGACGAGACTTTCTTGTCCCAGACCTCTATGATCATGTAGTTGTCTCGCATTCTCTCAAGGAGAGAACTTGTCATCAGCACTGGCGCCACCTGACACACAAACAAAGTTAAGATGGGAACGGTAACAGGAAAAACAATACCGAACAGCAATAACAATACGTTTATCTAGTCCATATTCCCCCTTAACAACAAATTCTGGACATCATTGAAACTCACTTCTGTTGAATAAAAATTAGTTAAATTCAATCAAAATCCTTTTACTTTTGGCAGGACCAAAAAAGTACACTGACAATATTTACGTCTTGTTCCAATTTATTGAAGACCAAAGTTGAATATTTCCTTTGGTTCATATTCTATTCATTCAAAACCATAAGAATAAATCTGAATAAGCTTGAAAAGAATTTAAGTTAAAAACTAAAGGCATAATCTCAGTTTGGCTACAGTAAATTACAACGAGCTTTGCAGATGCCCTTTTCATTGATAAATAGAGAGCCCGCCTATTTCAACTGAGCTAAAAATCCTAAACCCGCAAATTAACGGCAAAGTTTGTTCAGAGCTATAATTTCTCCCAGTGCCACAAGGAAATACTTTTATTAATTAAATCAAGCAAGCATCTGGAAATTAACAACAGGGGACACTCAACTATGAGAAACTAGTGTCAGTAGTCTAGTAGTTAGGCTGCCGGACTTGTAACTGGAAGGATAGGGGTTCGAATCCCAGCTTGGGCCCAATGTTGTGTCCTTGGGAAAGGCACTTTACACCAATTTTCCTCACTTCACCATGGTATGAATGGGTACCCGGCTATAGACAGTGAACGATCTTGTCCGTATGTTAGTGTTTGAGCGCCTGTAAAATGGCAGCTTGCACTGTATGCTTCCCAGGAAGTTGAGAAAGTTTCTGAATAACTTCGTCTGTTGGGGTAATAATTGATTGTAAAGCGCATAAAGCCTGCTTTAGAGCGGGGATATGCGCTATATAAATGCAATCTAGTATAAGATTCGGAAATGGAATCATGCATGCACACAAGAACCAACAGCAAGAACAGGAAGAAACACATGACTCCCGACCTGTAGGAAGTTGTACTCGGGATCCAAAGTACCCCAGCACACGTTGGAATGGACAGCATCATTGCACCAAAACATGCGGCAAACAAAGTAAGAATTTCTTGTTGCACCATCTCGACCTTGAAGATAGAAAGAATGGACAAAGCTAGACTTAATTCCAACCATATACATAATTATTATTTCTGAAAATCTGGAAAATAAAGGGAGTCTTTGTTGTTGTTTTTAAAAAACCTTAGCAGCAAATAATCAAATGATGAAGTTTAAAATCCAAGTTTCAGGGGGATAAAATCAAACAATCAGAGTAGCATACAAAAAACATCTGGAAAAAAACCCAACCCACATTGAAAACTTGAAAATTGTTTTAAAAAATGAACCTGCCTAATTTAACTTAGAGACAGCAAATGTTGACATGCTTCATTTTTATTTATTGTCACACAGACAGGAAGATAAAAAAAAACAAATGATTGTATTCATTCATGCAAAAATGCACCAGGTGATTTCCAAGTCTCAAATATCACAGCAAAACTTCAGAGGAAATGAAAATTTCGTTCTCCTACAAATCTGTCAATATCTTCTCCCCATCGGCGTTGTGGTGTAATGGTTAGGCTCTTCGCCTTGCATGCGGGAAGACCCTAGATCGATCCCCGATCACAGACGATGTTTTTTTTCTGCTGGAATTTTTTCCCTCTCAGTCCGGGTTGGCCCTGACAGGCAGGGTCGAAGTAGCCCGTCTCTCAAATGACCTTACAGTGTTGCAGGGGACGTAAAACTGGTAACCAAACCAAACCTATCTTCTCCCCTACCTTCCAGTCTCCCAGCCTGCTGTGCCTGGAGAGTGGCTGGGTGTTTGTTTGCCATGTGTAGAGGTGGAATGCCCGTCAGTGAGAAACTGCGTCCCTCCTGGATATACAGCATGGTGTGCAGGGTGCTCGACTGTTGAGAATGGAAAGGGGATGTGAAAAAGGTAGTAGAGTAGGTAGAATTTTTTGCCTTTTCCTTGCATGAAAAAATATCCTATATTGGTGAATTAAAAATAAACCCAGTCCATCAATCCTGCAACTGATCTTTTTTTCGATTTTACATCTTTTGTGTTCTCATCATTCTTGAACCCTTTGAATTTTCGATTTCAAACATTTCTTACCTTTCATGTACTTTTTTTTGTCAGTTATTTTTAAAACACATCAAATGCAAAATACTGTGTGGAATGTCTATGGACATCACAGTGTGATATACCCAATGGTTGAAACTCATAACAATTTTCTCAAAATGTTCTCGTCTACAAATGGTCCACCTGTATGCACTCAACTCACTATCCAAGTAGCCACCATCTAGCTTACCTCTGATACACCCTTCTCCACCACTGTTGCCCCTCTGTTCAGATTCATTCCAACATCCCGATGTCCCCCCTCAGAACCCAGCGCCGCCAGCGTGACTTTGAGCTGCTGTTTCAGACGGGATATCTCGTCCCCGGCCTCTTCCTGGTCGGCTGCTCCGGCCTTCGCTTCTGCCGCCTTCCTGCGAGGTGACTGAGGGGGCAGACCCGTCACTGCTGAGCCACTACCGCCATTGGCTGATGGAAGATCTGATGAAAAAGAGTAAAAAAAGGGCTATAATGAATACCATGACTGAATGGGAAATTTGACACCAAACTTGGGGTTACATTGAACCAGTAGAAGTGCACAAAGCACTTCCATCATTCAATGTCAACACAATCAAATACAAACTTGAAAACTCTGTTCAACATTTTTAAATCTGTATCTTCAAAAATGCTTTTATATAAACTAGAAGTCACTGGGGAGAAAAGGGGGGACCTTTGTTCTTAGGTATGGGCTTAACGTCCCATGCAACACTATAAGGTCATTTAAGGGACGGGCGACTTCGACCCTGCCTGTCAGGGCCAACCCGGGCTGAGAGGGACATTGTCCCAGCAGAAAAACGGAGATTTACTCGATCAAACAAACTGCCCCACGCGGGCCTCCAACTCACGTCATCTGCGTGATAGGCGAAGCGCCTAACCATTACACCACCGCGCCGGTCCACACAAGGGGGACCACACATGTAGCAGAAACTTTTACATACAGTGAAAAAGCAGAATTTTCTACTCCCAGTTTGATTTTTATTATCGAAAGGGGTTGGCACTTTATTGAAATCAATCTGGCAGTTGAAAATGTGTGCACATACAGTGCCCACATGATTTAAGCTTTAAGAGATGAAAAAAAAGAAAAAAAGAAAAGGCTTGCAGCTCTTAAAATACATTACTGCAATTCCAACAAACTGACTTTTGTCCCAATCTTACATACAGTGCCCCCATGATTTAAGCTAAAATAAATGAAAAGAAGAAAAAAAGAAAAGGCTTGCGGCTCTTAAAGTAAACTACTACAATTTCAACAAACTGACTTTTATCACAATCTTACCAATCTTCTTGACCGGTGACTTGACCACTGGCTGGTTGTCTCTGTTCTGGTTCAGCTGCTCCACCAGACGGGCTTGCTCCGAGCTCGGCTGACCTATGGGCACCACCTTGACATTGCCGCTCATCTCTGCCAGTTTGGTGCGAGCCATGACAGTGGCAAACTCTCGGTGGTCAGAGCCCAGCTCTACGGATACCTGGTCACAAGGTGCAATGCAACGATTAGTCCAATATGCAAAAATGAATTTGTAGCTTATGGACAAATTGCCAGGTGGCAGCTCAGCTATCATAACTTGATTTGTCCAACTTTACAGGAGTGTCAGAAATCATATTTTCTTCTACAATATTAACCAAGACACTATTTGATCACGGTCCGTTTTCTTGTAAAACGCAGGTGAGATTTTTACATAATATGCAAAAAAGTCGTTTTTGCCAAAAGTCAAGTAACAATAGTAGCTGCCACCCTGCAATATATCTCTTGCGGCCATTTGTTCCCCAAGGAACCCAGAGGCACGTTTATCTCCTAGCAAAAGTTAGAAATAAACAATACCTGACTTCTATAAGTGAAAACAGAAACTACTAAATATCTGGTCGAGTTATTAGTTTCACATCCTTTGCAAGACTGTGAGATCATTTCAGCGATGATTTACTTCAACCCTGACTGTAAAGACCAACCTCGGATGGGAGGGATGTGGACTTGGCAACTCCGAAAAAACTATTTTCATGAGGTATCGAAATGTTTTAACACTTCGTAGTGACCAAGTTTCACCCATCCAGTCGATCGACAGACGCATCTGGTCCGAGAAGCCCAGTCGCGTCCCCGCTGGCTGCGCGTGGGAGATAGGGTTCTTGGTCCTTCTGGCTGTATGACTACAAAGTGTTGAGTAAGATTCTACTTTTGTCCATAATAAATTTCTTACAGATAAGAGTTAGAGGAAAACTTTAGAGAAATTTACATAAAATAGAGGCCGGTGTAAATCCAAGCAAAAAAAAAATTTTCTGCAGGAGGGATTGAACTCGGGTCTTCTGCATGACAGACGAAGAGCCTAACCATTACACCAAAGCCGACGTAAAAACTTTTAAGTGTAACACTCGTTCACATAAAGTAGTTATAACAAGCAAGGTGAATAAATGGACAATACCTTGAGGTGACCAAAGATGTGCGAGTTGGATCTGCCGCCGGTCATGGAGCTGTTGAAAGACGTGGAGCGGGACGAGTTGAGCAGACCGTTCTTCCTGGTGTCGGGAACCTCAATCTGTCTCCCAATGCACAAATTCTCCGACCTCAGGATTGACTTGAGAGACATGCCACCACTGCCAATCAGGGTAGGCTGGAAGCAGATGTGAAAAATACAAGAAAATGATATTCGTTTCTTTACTGCCGTTGTTAACTTGAAACAATAAAAAAAAAAAACATGCCATGTTCACAATATATGGATTATGAGACAACAGTTAAAAAAATTTTAACAACTATTATTATCCATGCAACATTTTCACAACATACATTGTTGCTGACGGCCACTAGATTTGGAACCTCAAGCCACTACTAATACATTCATGAATAAACTGTGATCACAAACTTAACATTCGTCTAAAGAGCTTGGCAAGGAAAAAGCAAGTGCGTACTCCTAATAATTTTCTTCTCTCCTCAGAATGATGAAATAATGAATGAAAAAAACTGAAAACAAAGCTCAACCAGTACAAAAATCCTTGATACAAAACAAGACAAAAGAAGCTCAAGAGCTGACAGTGAACTCTTAATCCAAAATATTTCTTCAACTCACCGAGCTCTGTCCCGCCTCCCGACAATAGACGCGGAAGACGAGGGCCGACTTCCACCATTTCTCTACAATAGCTCCGTCAAACATGATGGGGAACACCGTCCGATGGTTGAATGTCACAGCTGGGGAAATAGAAAAAAAATCCCCACAAACTAATGTAAAACACACAAGACAATTATTTAATAATCAAATAAATTAATCTAATCGAACCTGACAGCATCTTCTCTCAGTGGAGGATGCTTTGATAGCAAAGATGACCCTCATTTTAATTTCAACAGAAGGGAACATTTATAGTTTCCTTTCAGAAAACAAGAAAATATATTTGCTCTTTGACAGAGACTAACAGGTCAGGACCTGAGATGCCAAACGAATGTGTTGAGGTTTCATTTTATATCATTTGAACAAAAAGGCATTTAAGAGGGAAAAAATTATTCTCCGAAATTTGGGCATTTGCCACATGCTCATAGACAATGCCTTTAAAGAAACAACTCACCTCCATTTTTTACATTTTTTGAAGCAACGCGTGTGACCTCTGTTGCCATAGCATTGGGTGTGTACTTGTCCTTGGAAACTGACACAACAGGAAACTGGTACTCCACAAAGTAAGTGCTGATTGGAGGCAGAAATAATATGAATTAAAAGTCTTAAGTCACCATGAGATCCACAATATCAGTATCAATTCCAGTATGTCAATTAGTGAAATAAGGTAGAAATTATTATCAGAGTAATCTGACATACTGGACATTCTTGGATCTGATCCACTGCGTGTGCCTTCAACTTAAAGAAATTACTTTAAAACAGTGAGACTTGAAAGAATTTAATTTAACTCAAAATGAATATTCAGGGAGCAGTGAAAGCTTAAAAATTAGTGTCAATACATTTATTTAGAAATCTATATTCTCTCCAAGGTCTAAAATTTTGAAATAACCAGAATGGTCTACCTTGCCATTTGGTAAAAAAAAATGTTTGGTTTGGTTTCCAGTTTTACGTCCCTTGCAACACTATAAGGTCATTTGATCGACAGGCTACTTCGACCTGCTTGCAAAGGCAAACCTGGGCTGAAAGGGGCGAATCCCAGCAGAAAGACGCAAACATTCATCCTCACTTGGGAACCAAACTATTTTCTGTATGATGGCCATGGAGTCTAATCACTGCACCACAGACAATGGTAAATAAAATCCTCACCATGGTTTCTTTGATTTCTGTGGCCTTGGGGGACGACCTCCCCTCAGTTTGCTAACAGAGAGTTTAGAGTCAGACATGTCCAGATTGTCCGGCTTCAACACCTCTAGGAACTCGATGTTGACCCGAGCCACATGGACGCGGCCCAATAGGGTCAGTCGCTCCACACTCAGGCCCTCTGGACAGACAGGATAGAATATACCGAAGTTAAATGTCAGACATTCAATATCACTCTTGTGAACCTTGTAGTAAATGCAAAAGCTCCATTATGAAAAAGATTACTTTATTTAACTTTATTTAAATATGCCATCACAAAATGCTGTTAAGTTACAACCTAAAAGCTGTTTGGTTTGGTTATCAGTTTTACGTTCCCTGCAACACTGCAAGGTCAATTAAGAGACGAGCTACTTCGGCTCTGCCTGTTAGGGCCAACCCTGGCTGCGAGGAATATCCCAGCTGAAAAAAACAACAGATTGTCCGCGATCTTGGGTCTTCCGCATGATAGGCGAAGAGCCTAAACCATTAGACCACAGCATCGGGACTTAAAAGCTGCAATAACCTTCCAATATTAAATATACTGTATGTGTTCACTTTGTGAGAGCACATCAAAACTACAGGTAAATATTAGAAGGTTTCAAATTTTCCCAGTGGAGAAATGTTTGGCTCAAAATAATTCATTTGCAAGTGAAAGTTCAGTTCACAAGCAGCAAGACTAAATTAGCTTCAATCACTCCATTATTTTTATAATTTCATACACAGAAATGTCATGAAATTTTATGTTTGTAAAATCACAAACATGTAAATCAAGACCTAAGATAAACAGATGTCATTGCAGGTAAGAACTTCACAAAACAATGCCAACATTTCTGTTGTGGGCAGAAATTAGCAAATCAAATATACTAATTCAGGGTGGAAAAAAAATGGACCTGGAGCAAACGTCAGCTTATGCATCTAACAGGACTGTCTGTCTTAATGCATCTGTCATCGAGAACCAACAATACAAAGAAGGAGAGAAAAAAGCTACCACAGGTCATGATACAAAGTTGTAACACTAAGTCCTACCTTGCTTTGGCTTGTTCATATCAGAAGGCACTGGATCAAATGACACCCGAGACGACTCGGAACGCGCCGTGCTCATGCGATCACTGTCACTGCCATCATCAACATTCTGTTTCCTCTTCCCCGACCTTGACCTCGATCGTGACCTGGAGTTGGAGCGTGACCTTACTTTCCTCCTGGGCTTAGAGCTGGAGGTCTTACTTGTATCTTTTACCCTTGATGGATCATTCTCTTTTCCACCGACATCTGGTGCAGTTTCTTTGGTATCAGCTTTCAAAGCTTTGGAATTGTGCCTTCTCGGCGTGTGGGAACGGGATCTGGTCTGAGAGTTTGAGCGTGATCTTGACCTCGATCTTGACCCAGACCGTGACCTCGCCTTCCTTTTCGTCTTCTTTCCATCCGCTGCCTCCTGCTCTTGTTCCAAAAGATTCAGACTTGTGAGGGAAGAAGTTCTTGAAGGGGGACGCTGTAAATAGGTTATTTAAAAAATACTTTAGTCATGAAAGATTCCTAGCACTAATACTGCTATTGAATTTTATCACAAAATTTTCTCTCTAATTTCCTTTCTCAATCCTTAACCAGTTCTCTCATTTCTAAAAGTTATGGCATCTGATCATTACATCCATTGCAACACTGTAAGGTTATTAAAGAGACAGGCTACTTCAACCAGCTGAGCGGGACTAATCCCAGCAGAAAGACGCAGATGTTTGCGATCGAACTCGGGTCTTCCACATGATAGATGAAGAGCCTAACCATTACACCAGAGAGGCCTATTCTGTTTGCTGGATTTCCTAAATTTTCTATCTGCAATGAACACTTTGAAAGCAAAAGGATGAAACCGTTACATGAAAAGGGCAAGTCAGACTGGCCACTTTTCTGAAAGTGAATTAGGGAAAGTCTTCAGTAGCTACCGAGCAGACTGGACCCAAAATCACCCTTCACACTGATTTCGTTACGGACAAACAACTGCAAACACAAAGATAGAGACATAACACAAACGGATTTTTTTTAAAAATCCAAGCAAAGGATAAAATGATAAAGAGGAGAGCAAAAACAATGTTAATAGTATCATATAGATCTATAGAGTATTTTGAAACATCGCAACTTCAGGACTTTCGGAAAAGTAAGCCTTTTGGGAAAGGTTCAGGACCCACAAGTTTGGTTCATGAATTTCCCAAAAAATTTGGGAAGGTTGGCCAGTCTACAAGTGCAAGAGATTGTAATCACGAAAAAACAGGTTTGCACACATATTATGAAAAACAGAGCAGGAATTCCTGGTATAAATACACAAATGAATACAACCCACTTGTACACACCTGATTCCCCGGCTCCACGAGTGGGTCGTGACCACCATAACCACCTGGAAGACGAGCAGGTAGCGACAAGGGTTGCCCGTAGACACCGGTGGGGTCCAGTCCACTCATGTCACTGAGGCCAAGGCCTTCAAAATCCTGAAGAGAACAAAAGAAACACCTTACGATAAAGCTCACGGCTAAAACAGCCAAAGATGCTGGCGCCCCTATAAACAAAGTTAGTTCAAACTTTAACTACAATAAAGCTCGTTCTGTCGATACTGGCATTGTTAAAAAAAAATTTCCTCAGATTTGATTCCAAAGGTTGAGTTTTGACAGTACATTCCAGAAAGTCCATCTTAATAGATACGGTGATAAGTGGGTTGAATGCACATCAGCTTGAATGACATTCTACCAACACATTCCGGAAAATTGAAACTTTGGTATGCAACTTAAACATACTGCCCTACAAGTACGCATATAAACTAATTTGGTTTGGTTACTAATTTTACGTCCCCCACAACACTGTAATCAGTAAGGTCATATAAGAGATGGGCTACTTTGACCCTGCCTGTCAGGGCCAACCCGGGCTGAGAGGGAAAAAATCCAAGCAAAAAAAACCCAACAGATCGTCCAAGACCGGGATTGAACTCGGGTCTTCCGCATGATAGGCGAAGAGCCTAACCATTACACCACAGCAGCGGTATATAAACTAAGCAACACCACCCCTGATCATAACCTTCTAGAATAAAAAATAAATCCATCCAAACATACATACATGTACACTGTCGGGATTAAAGTAGGAAATATATTAGATTTTTCTCTTATTCCAGTGTTGATGGTTTTATTCCTACAATAGAGACTGTCTCTTTATACAACGTTGTTTTATTGTTTTGGTTTGGTTACCAGTTTTACGTCCCCTGCAACACTGTAAGGTCATTTACGAGACAGGCTACTTCGACCCTGCCTGTCAGGGCCAACCAGGACTGAGAGGGAAAAAATCCCAGCAGAAAAAAAACTTGATTGTCCGCGACCGGTGATCGATCCAGGGTCTTCCCGCATGCAAGGCGAAGAGCCTAACCATTACACCACAGCGCCGGTCTGTTTTATTGTAAGACTGCCAACCACTCACAGCGTTCTGATAAAACAGATCCTGCAGGAGGGAGTTGTCGTGCATGGGATCCTCGGGCTCACTCAGCAACATGTCGGGTCCCATGTCGGAGGACAGGCTAGTGCCAGGGCTGAGGCCGTTCATCAGGTTGTACAGCTGGGGAAAAGGAGGGGACAAATTTTGCTTGATTATGTCCTTATAAGATAAGGCAATATTCTTTCTTTTTTTTTGTGGTTGTTTTGAGTAATTTGTAACACTTTAGGGTCATTTACGAGGTGGGCCATTTCAACAGGGATGCCCCATGGCCAAGAAAAAAAACCCTGAACTTTCTGCGGTCGGCTTTAGTACCCGCAATAAATTGATGAAAATAGGTAAGAAAGTACAAAACACAATGAAGTGTTCTTGTGTAAAAGCTAAAAACCAGATGCCCCGAAAATCCCTAAAAACCGGATTTCCGGTTTTAACCGGAAAAAGGGCATCCCTGTTTCAATCCTGCCTGTCAAAGCCAATTCAGGCTGAGAGAGATGCTACATCACAGCAGCCACTGGGGATTGACCTCATCTACATGACAGGCGGAGAACCTAACCACTATACCAAAGATGCTGGTCGAGATCATATCATAACTGCCAACTCTTCAGGTTACTTCGACCCTGCCAATCAGGATCACCCCAGGCTGAAAGAGACAGGTCCAAAGAAAAAGACACAGATGCTCATCCCCACTTAGGAATCTATCTCAGGTCTTCAACACAATAGGCATAGAAAGAACAACAACAAAAGAATAACAGCCCAAGGCTGTTTCCAAATATTATAATAATAATAATAGATTGCATTTATATAGCGCATATCCCCGCTCGAAAGCAGGCTCTATGAGGTTTACAATCATTATTAGCCCAGCAGACCAAGTCATTCAGAAGCCTTCTCAACTTCCTGGGAAGCATACAGTGAAAGCTGCCATTTTTCAGGCGCTAAATCACTAACATACAGACAAGATCGTTCGCTGTCTATAGCCGGGTACTCATTTATACCTGGGTGAAGTGAGGGAAAAATGCCTTTCCCAAGGACACAACGTCAGGCCCGAGCTGGGATTTGAACCCGCAACCTTCTGATCACAAGTCCGGCAGCCTAACCACTAGACCACCGACGCTCGTAAAGAAATGGGGAAGATAACAGGTTGTCGTGTTTACTGTGACAAGACAGCACATGACATAAAAATTCAACTTTTTTTTCTAAAAAAAATAACATCTTACCTGAAAGTCTTGATTCCTCACAGGTGAACCAATTAAAAAATCTACTGCAGACTTAGGTGGTCCTGAGTCAGCACCCGTAATAGCCATATTCACTGGCCCGGAGGGGAACCCAGATTTTGAGGGGCTGTGGATTGATAAGATGATGGATTTGAGCTTTTCAGATAAAAAAAAAAAAAAATCACAAAAAAGAAAACTAAACTTTGAGATAAATAATGTGTCATAAATCAAGTTTTGACTTCTCAAGTTGATGTTGGCAATTTTATACACCACTAAGGGCTTAAGAAACAACGTATCAGGCATCTATAAATAACACTAATTTATGTAATCCCATAAGAATAAACATTATGGTTTGATTACCAGTTTTACCTCTTTTGCAACATTGTAAGGTCATTTAAGAGACAGGCTACTCGACCCTGCCTATCAGATTCAACCCAGGCTGAGAAGAAAGAATCCTGGCATAAAACCGAGATCGTCAGCACATGGGATCCAACTCAGGCCTTCCACATGAAAGGCAAAAACCCAAACTATTACATCACAGATGCCAATAAAAAACGATACGGCAAAAGCACTGCTACAAATGGAAAGGAAAAAGCAAAAACCTTGGTTTGAGAAGAACCAAAAAGTATTGAGGAAAAATTACTATCACAGTAAATATTATTTCAAGTTAGATTGACATCATTGCTAATCTTTAAAACCATACTGGATACGTCTAGTTTAAATCTCTAGTCTTTCATAACCCTAGCCAAAGCACACGAAATCAGGAAAGCAGTGTACAAAGAGAATTATCACCTATTAAAGTATCCCTCTCCTCACCTTCTCAGAGGATTCGAACTCCCAACTGCTGGTAAGCTAGACTTTGGTGCACTGTGGTCAGTGTGCAATGAGGAGACAATCATGGCTTCCCTTAGCTTGTTCCCTCGATCCACAAGCACAGACAGAAGATCTGCACCACCAGGTTCTGTGGCTTTAGAAGGGCTGCCTGGAAATGACAAAGATTCAACAGAAGTGAGGGCCCAACATTCACTAACACTAGTGCTGTGAGTTGCTCTCAGTTAAGACGCTATGCCACGAAATTACCTGTTGGAGAAAAACAAATATACCTGAAAGAATTTTTTAAAATAGAATACTGATGAAAACACTAAACTTCTCCCAAAACAAAATAATAATTTAAATTTTTACACAAAATTAGAAGAAAAAGCATGAGGATAAGATCATAGAAGATTGTCATTCTAGACCAGTTTTTATCCACAAAAGCTGTGAATTTTTATCCACAAAAGCTGTGAACTTTTACCAGTGATTTTTACAAGTTTTCAATTCCATGTCAATTATAACAGTCATGCATGGGGGCCCGGGATCTTTTTGTTCTATCTAACAGACAGGGTAGGTACGAAAGAATAAATTCAGACCGCCTTACCACACTGCAAACGGTGGATCAGTCCCGCAGAGGAAAAGAGTTCCCTTCAGATCAACATTGTCTATCTTCTGGGATGGTGTGTCCCTCTCTACCCATTTTGGCTCTTACAAGCCAGATCAAAGAACCACTCTAAAAATTATGCTGCAGTGTTACAAGGTGCATAAAAAAAATACATACTAAACCAAAAGACCACAATTACTTACCTGTCACAGCTGCTATGTTGCTGTTGAAGTTCTGGTCACCCCCGTAGGCAAAGCCCCCGCTGGCGCCAAGGTCAGGGCCACCCATGCCTCCAGGCACGCTGACCACGTCCCCGTTCGTTGTGATGGCTACAGTAGCTGAGTGATGTGAGTATGGCACTGAGGTAGATCTATTAGGAAGACTGTAGTTCAAATGCTGCCTTGACTCATCACCGAGTCTCCTCCCTCCAGGCTGCTTAGGACGGCTCTTCAATCTTTCTTTGTTCTGAAGCACACAAATTTGTTAAAAATTTTGAGATTTTGATAAACAAAATAAAGAAACAGTATTTAAAAATTAGAAAATACTGGTGAATCTCTCAGAACCTTTGCATCTTAAGGTAGGGGCTCTATCAATTAGCCACACTCCCCTGTTAAAATACAAAAGCAAATATTAACATTTATTTTATAACTACTGGGGTTGTATATGGACAGGTTTACACTAAAATCAAATACTTAAGGGTTGAGAAATGTGATTCAAATTTCGACAATCTCAAATGCTAGTATTTCAAGACTAGGAGTAATTAAAATTTAAACATTGTTCAAAGCATTGACGCAAATACCCCAACAGTGAAGTAAAATGTTCATATCCCTCCTACCGATGTGGGTGAAATGAAGACTGTGCTCTCCGGCTGAGACGGGAGATCAGAATGTGGCAGGGGGTGAGATGAAGCAGGCTCCAGCAGGGAATCCTGAAGATGTCGTCTCATATCTACAGCAGCGTCTGTCGTTGGAATCGCTCCTGACTGGTCATATGAGGCTGTGTATCGACAGTTGGTGATGTAGGTGAAAGACTAACTAGTGATGTGATCACTTTTTAAATATTGCATGCATTACACAGAAACCTATTTTCACTTGAAAAATAACATCAAAGTCAAGGATAACTAACTACATTCACAACACAAGTTTATAAACGAAGAAGACTTAGCACCTCATTTCTATAAATTGAATTTAAAAAATCTTAACTCATGAACAAATCCATCACAATACTAAAAAGTCTTTGGTGCATGGTTTCAGGAGCATGTCAAAAATATTCTAATTGCAACGTGCAGTCAAAACCCTGGCAGAGACTGTCCAGAGTAATTCATTCTCTGACCTACAACACTCACTATGTAAGGTAGCTGTAGCAAATTTATGTCACTTTGGTCTTGAGTGTTAGATCTGAAAAAAATATTTTAAACATACTTTTTGTGACAATCTGATTCTATAGCTGGTTTCTGTGATCAAAACCCGAAAGACCTGTTTCCAACAACAATTCATTTAGCTCCATTTAGTTCATCAATGAGCAGGATACAGGATAAATTCATTTCCAAGGTAACAACCATTTTCTCACCATATTTTCCTAAGACATAATCACTTACCAATCAATGGTTCGAGGACGATGGATACTTGAAGATTGGCTAACTTTTGCCCACTTGAAGACACAACTGGGAAAAAACTGCACAAGACAAAAGGGATTGACAATGTGTTAATGTGGAAAAATTATTCTCTAATTTGAAAATAACAAAATTTTTGTTAATAAATATTCATACAAACAAAATGTCTTGCAATTTTTATTTGCCTTGAGATCTTCAAACTTCATATAAAAAAAAGGAAAAAAGGAAATTAAGAAGAAAAAAAAAGAGAGAGAGATTGGAAATGCAGCAATGTAATTTCCTTTTTGTGCCTTTTCGTCAAATTTTCCAGCCTAAAAAATTAAAGACTATGATACAAGAAAGAAAAATGTTATGAGGAGCACACAGCATTTAGAATTGAGGGGCTCAAATTTGACACAACATTAAAATATCCCCAACTGAATGCAGACACCATTCAAAATACATGTAAAACCATTTTTTCTTGACCGTGTGCAGTAAAGAGACTGATCACAATCCATCATTGACCGCTTTGTAACCTGGTGTCAAGATCATTTTCTGCTCCTAAATGTTAAAAAAACAAAGGAGATCATTTTCGACTTTAGAATTAAGAAACCATCTCACACCCCAATAAAAATACAGAA
>JAUKPP010027315.1:0-17474 GCA_032273245.1 Phyllaplysia taylori | reverse complement strand
CGCGAAAACCCATTATCAGGTGCTTTAATTACCCTTAAAATCGATGAAAATGAAACCACTTCGCGCCCAGCACTCGGCAGGCCAGCTGCCCGGGAATGTGACCCCGTGACCCCGCTCACCGCTTCAGCGTGCGCGGCTTGCCCGGCAAATAAAGTGCCCAGCGTAAACAGCCGTGTAAATAATGTGTTTAAACAATAGAAGGATGTACACATAGTACCAAGTTTTTCATAACCATCTATTTTTAATGGTGGTTTATGTTATGTTTAGGAGTGTTTCCCTTGCGTGTTGTTTTACTCTAACCTGGCATGCATGAGCTTTAGTCGGGATTTTACCCAGCTCAAAATACCATCGTATGGCATTGATTGCTGAAAAAGGACAAGTGTCCAGCGGTCGGGGATCAGCAAAGTAAAAGTAAAGTAAGTAAAAAGTTAGTCGGGATTTATTCTGTTGTCTATTCTGTTTTGTCGTTTTAGAATAGCTGGGGCACTGCATTGATCTGCTCTTCTTTCTAAACATTATAGTCATTATCTACTTCCCGCACTGACAGATCTTAACATTTGAATATCAATCCTGAAAAACCTCACCAAAAAAAGCAAAACAATAATTTGCTTTTGTTTTGCTCCCTCAGAATTGCGGCTGATGTTCAGCCTGATGGACAGAGTGCCAGACGGTATACAGCCCATGTTGCAAGACCTCGAGAACCATATAGTGAGTCAGGGACTGGCAGATATGATGTCGGCTGCCGAGACTATCACCACTGTAAGTATGCACATGATGGCTTTTACATACCGAGGATAGGGTGCAAAACTTTCATATCTCAAAACTCAAAGTTTCTGAAGGGGCAAAATATCATGTGTTTTTAACACAGATTAGTTGGGGATTTGATTTTTAATTTAAAAGTGCATAACTTTGTTATTTACAAAAGTGTGGCAAAATTGTTTTGACACAAGGTGTCTGCTGATCTGTAGTTAAACATAATATATTTTAGTGCAAAAATATTGTATCTTGGGTTACGATAGCCTTGCAGTCTACCCCCAATACACTTGCCTCTTCAATGCCACACTGCTCATTTGACAAATCTCTTTTCCACCCCCCTCTTACTGCACCGTATTAGTGTGCCTAGTATTTTGAAGAGATTACACTTAACATTTGAATATTTCACTGATGTTAGCTTTATTCCCAATAACTTTGAATCTCAGAGATGTCTAATTGTCAAATAGTATATGATATCCATGACAATGATGTTCAGGTCTTTCATACTGGTGTTATGAAGTTTTAAAGATGCTTCTGCTTTCTTTTATGTCTTACTGTCATCCTTTTCTACTTCCTGGTGGTGAAATGGCCTTACATTGTCAATTGCGCTGTAAAACTTTTTAACCAAGCAGATGTTGACGGACGTATCTTGTCTTCATTTTTTAGTATTTTGTGTGAAGACAGCTCTGAAAAAGTCAACTGCTTTTCATTTGTGGGTCAGAAAATGCCATTAAATAAGCATATTGTAGAAGTCCAAAACCTCATCTTTTGTCTCACTTGTCTTACAATCTTTAACTTTTTTTTTCTTTATTCACAGGACTCTGAAAAATATGTAGAACAGCTTTTAGAACTGTTCAATAGGTTTAGTCAGTTAGTGTCTGATGCCTTTAGTGACGACCCCAGATTCCTGACATCTCGAGATAAGGTAAGCTTCGACCGCTACGCTGCTATGGGCTTTTCTTTCTTTCACTTTTGTTTGTAGGTTGTTGTTTTTTGTGGGGTTCTTTTACCTTTGTGAGAATAAAAGATGAATAATCACCTGTCTCTGCTTAGAGGTTGTACCCCTCTCAGCTGGGGTTGGTTGGCTAAAAGAGCCAAAGAAACTGGCCCCTCTACAAATAACTTCAAACCTTTGAGTGTTGCAAGGGACGTAAAACTGGTAACTAAACAAAATAGAGATATGTGATCAGCTATAATCATGCTGTAGGTGCTAAGGATTTTTTTATGTAACTAAGCTTACATTTCACCTGGTTTAAAGTTGTAAATTGGGACATTTGATACTCATGGAATGTACAATCCAGTATGACCTTATGCCAGTGTGTGGAATGATTTATTGTTCTGTAATTATTAAGTAGGGCAATGAAGTTTAGTCCCAGCTGTGACTATAGCTTTTAGCCTTGGCTGAATACTAGAGGCTTAATTTTATCATGCATAGGCAATGACAATGTCCTTTGAGTCAGGTTGGGTATCCTGGTTATTGTAGTGAAATTTTTTTTAACTGTGGGGTAACTTTTACTTGTTTGTCACTCAGAAACTACTGCCACCAATTTTTCCCAAACTTGGGACAGGTATTCGTTTTATCAGGATTATGTTTTTCTTGTTGGCTCAGTAGATTGTTTTCAAAAGTTCTTTCAATTTCAATAAAAATCAATGCAAAAGACAAGGCAACGTAGTGGGGAATATTATAAACTTTACATTAGCGTGAGGTACATTGTAAAATTTTTTGCATGTTTCATTTTTGTGAGTAAACTTTGCTCCAGTTTGTTATTCATCATAAAATTGAGGAACATTCCCGATAAAGTGGTTAAAAACATACCATTGATCCATCCAGCAACATTTAAACCTGTTAAGACAAATTGGAACAAGCTTGGGGAAAATTCCTTTTTTTTTTTTAAATCAGAAAATCAAGAAAAATGTTGTACTACAAAAATAGACTATAACTGAAGCCCTTGGAGGAGAGAAATCCCACCATATATCGAGCATTTTTGTTTCAGAAAAATATCACATAATGTTTTTCGCCTGTCCAAATTTAATCAAGCTCTTCAACATTTTTAGCATTGCGAAGGGAGAGAAGTATCAGTGCTTTTCCTGAGGACAGCCATTACCTAGTTCAAAGAAAGGAACATATCCATGCCCTCAATTTAAAGATTTCCCAAGATGTGTATTTCTAACATTTATTTAAAATGCATGATTCAAGGTTGGTGTTGGAGGGGATATCAGGGCACTTGGTGTTTTTTTTGTTTTTGTTTTGTTTTCACCATTGCCTAATCTTAATAATCAATTTATGTTTAGAACCATTCGTTTTAAAGAAGAAAAAAAGAAAACTCATTCAAAATTATTCTCTAGGTTGTTAGAATTCATGTAAATGAGTTATTTAATTTATTCTATAACGTCTTTCTGTCTTCTTATTTCAGGCTTACAAAACAGTTGTGAATGATACGTCAGTATTCAAATTAGAAATACCTGTGAAAAACAAAGGGTGAGTATTCAGATATTGTGACATTAACTATGTTAGCTGTCATTGACTTGTGAAATTTTTGTTAGTTTCAGTTTTTAGTCAGTGCCATAGGAAATGTTTTCTCTTTCTTCTTTTATTGATAAATTATTTATGAGGGTGTGTACTTGGTCTACATCTTGGACCTTAAATCATCATCATTGCCTTTCTCACCTTGGACCAGGGTATAGGCAACGCGCAAACACTTTCCACTTTTCTCTATCCTGGGCTAGCTTCTTGACGCTATTCCATGTCATTCTATTTTGTCGGTTGGACCTCAAATGACAGTGCAAAATTAATAGGGTTACAAAACCTATCCACAAGCGAACATTTTTTTTTTCAAAAAACGGATCAGATCAAGGCATCAGCAAACTTAACCAGATGGTGGCTAGAGAGTGCCCTGGTGTGGTCTGCTCCTTTTTAATTGTTTGTACCTGTTGCTATTATCCTGACGTATTTCTTGGTGCTGATATAACCTTTTAGGTTGTCAATAGTGTGCAATATGTCAAATAAGCAAACTGAACCCGAGGTCGTATTGATAATCACTATGAAAGTTTATGGATGGTGGAGTGATGAAACCTTGTAGGCTAAACCCCAATTTTTGTAACAACATTCTTTTCAACATATTTCTTTCCCCAGTTTTTCTTCACATTTGGTAGTAAGGATAACAGTAAACTGTAGCCATTAGTGATACGGCCCCTGTGCAGTCATAGACATTGACTTAGATTTATATGTACTTTCCATTTAGTTTATGACAAAGGGTCCATAGTTTTCAACCTTTTCCATCTTCTGTCTGTGCACAGCGTGGGCGCCAAATCCCAGCCAGAATCAAAGTGCCCCGAGCTGCTGGCAAACTTCTGTGATATGTTGCTGCGTAAAACCACGGTCAGCAAACGGCTCACCCCAGAGGAGGTGGACAAGAAGCTCAGAAATGTGGTGAGTGGCACTGTAGGGAAATGTCCATTTGCAGCAAGTTTATGGAAATATGTAAATTTTTTCAGTTCTGCGTATCTTCTTTGTGGTAAGTTGCTGTTTCAAATTATTTTGAGGGGTGGGTGTTGAGGTTGGGTTTTGTCATTTGTTTTTGGTGTGTGTGGTTGGATGGGGTTTTTTCTTATATGAAAGCATGATTTTGACAAGCTTAATTGACAGAGCCACAAATGTTCTGTAATGGGGGGGGGGGGGGGGGGGTAATTTCCCTGTTAGTCACTTGTGCTCTGTTGTGTCCTTGGAAACTGCAAACTTTGTGAGGACTTTATCACCTTCTTGTTATATTTTTTTAGGACTGTCTGCTCAAACTTCTACAGTGTTCCACCTCAATTTAATTTTTCTTTGCAGTATGTTTTTAATAGGATAGATTGCCTAAGAGGGCTTATTTATGGGTACTACTTTCTTTGGCTAATTTACGGGTAGTTATTGTCCTTGCTGATCTGTTTCAAGAGGATGTACAGTTGTCTCTTCTGCCAAAGAACATGGAGCTTTAAGGAGGAGGGGGGCGGGGGGGGGGGGGATGTGGGATCCTAGCCTAGATAGTTGAGAATCAGTTTTGTTCACTCCCTCTTCAGACTCTCTCAAGTTGAAAATCAATCATCGTATAAACTCCCATTCAAGTTTCCACCATAACTCTATGTATTCTGAGGGAAGTAATTTGTTTCATCTTCTCTCTCCACAAATGTGTTTGTCATGTGTGTTTTGCACGACTGCTGGTGTCAAAGTATGTACCGAGATAGAACAAACTCTCTGTACGTTCGCCCAATTCGTCATCAGTAGTCTCGCGATTAGGCTGTCTGGTCAGTATGTTAGTGTTTGAGTGCTTGTAAATTGGCAGCATGCACTGTATTTTTCCCTGGAGGTTTCCAGATAATTTTGTCTGCTGGGATGGCAATGATTGTAAAGCTCATAGAGCCTGCTTTCAAGCAGGGTTGTGCGCTGTATAAACGCAATCCATCGTTATTAATCAGTACATTCAATGCTCTCTTCATAATTGCGTTTGTCTTGTGTGTGTTTCACAGCTGCTGGTGTTGAAGTATGTACAGAACAAGGATGTGTTCATGCGCTACCACAAAGCTCACCTGACGCGCAGGCTCATCCTCGACTCCTCTGCTGACAATGAGAAAGAGGAGAACATGGTGGAATGGCTCAGGGTAAGACGATAAACTCATTAAAACATTTGCAGGGGTAGTGGGACTCCGGTTAGACAATGAAGTCTGTAGGAGCTTATTGAGGCATCTGGCCACGGGGATTTATCAAGGTTAGGGAATGAAACCACTGTATTGAAAGGGGCGTAAAATAAATAAAATCGAAAGCCAGGCCTCTTCTTTTGAGATCATCAAAATTTGAAATAAGATAAGGACAATGTGAGCCGTCTGCTTCCCATTTTTTTTTTTGCCCATTGGCTAATATTGTGCATACTGCTTGTGATTGTCTTTGGAGATGAAAAAGGTCAACGATGATCATCAATTAGGAGATGAACAAATTTGTGACAGGTGGGGAAGAATTCATTTTGACACCGGCCAGCATGTTTTCAGTACTCTGTCAAAAGACAAGAGCTTTTCAGGGGAAGGGAAACATGTTTTTTGTTAGGTGGGATTTTTTTTCGGATCACTGCAAATCTATATATATGTAATTTTGCTTTAAATTTTTCTTGTTACTTCAATTTAATCATGCTTTTCTCAAAACTTTTAAACCAAGACATGCTCTGAAGCGCTTTAAACTTTAAATGTTTTGCGAATCCTCCAGGATGTGGGTATGCCAGCAGATTTTGTCAACAAGCTTCAGAGAATGTTTCAAGATATCAAGGTGTCAGAGGATCTCAACCATGAATTCAAGGAAGCCCATCGGAATAATAATGAAGGAATAGCAGGTATGTGAGCTCTCAACATGATTGAATGAATGTGCTGATTTTTTATGTTTTGCACGGAAGGATTTCTGTAACGAGCGACCAAGTCTCTTCCCGCCTCTTCATACTCCACGCCAATGCCCCCTAAGACCCCAATTATATGTAGGAATTATGTAATTTAAAAATATAAATTTTGGCACCTCTATCTCTATCCACCATGTTTACCACCAGAACACTTGTGATGGAATCCTCCCTTTTGTACACTGCTGGTTTAAAGATAGATGTGTTTAAAAGCACAACATGATTACATAGTGTACTGTTGTTTATGTGTGCACAGTGCCGGTTGAAAGATGAGCTCAGTTATAAGCACAACATGATAACATAATGTACTGTTGTCTAAAAGTGTGCACAGTGCCGGTTGAAAGATGAGCTTGGTTAAAAGTACAGCATTATTACATAATGTACGAGTGTGTGTATGTGTGCACAGTGTTGGTTGAAAGATGATTTCAGTTAAGAGTACGACATGATCACATGAATGTACTGATGTTCATGTTTACACAGTGCTGGTTTTAAGATAAATGCATTTAGAAGTGTGACATGATTACATGAATATACTAGCTTTTACATTCGTAGGGTGTTGGTATAATGAAAATTTTGTCTGGAATTGCAACTAATCAATCTAGTCATCGTTTGCATTGGCTTACTGTCAAGAAATTTTGTACAGTGTTAATGCTTTTTTTCTTTCTTTGTCACCCAATTGGATTTTTTCTTTAAAGACATTGGTTTCAGATTGTATTGCACTTTTATTTTTAGATGAGTAAACCTTTTTTTATAATATCTTAATTACTTCAATAATGTTAGATTGATTTTTACATCCTTCAATAAAATGCATACATATATTTTTATGCTATGCACATCACTACAATAGGTCTATTGATTTCATAGAATCAACAATTCAAACAGTCATCTATCTTTTTGGATAATTCAAGCACTTTAAATACTGCATGTAAAGAAATACACACTATTGTTACAATTTTCAGTTTTGCCTCTATTTTCAGACGCAATCAACATAAAGATCTTGAACGCTGGGGCATGGGCACGGTCTAGTGAGAGAATGCCTGTGTCCTTACCCCTTGAGCTAGAAGATTATATACCTCAGGTTGAAGAGTTTTACAAACACAAGCACAGCGGCCGCAAGCTCCAGTGGCACCATGCTATGTCTAATGGAGTGGTAAGACTTTCATACTCATTATTGTAAAGCGCATGGAGCTTGCTTTCGAGCGGGGAAATGTGCTATGTAAATGCAATCTCTTATTATTATTATGATATGTCTAACGGAGTGGTAAGACTTTCATACTCATTATTTTTATGCTATGTGGAATGGAGAGGGAATACTTTCATACTCATTGTCTTTATGCAATTTTCTGTAACTTGCTTTCTCTTGTGTCCAATATACCTCGGACCATATCGATATGCACTACATAAGTTTACCATCTTTTTACAGTAGTTTTTCTGTCCTCGTGAAATTTAATTTTTTTGCTTGGGGGTCTTCCTAAATAAAAGCAGGCCAATTTAAGAAGTAAAAATGATTATCAAAATGGCCTGTAGTTATTCAGTTTCTGTAGAATTTAAATACCATGGCTTGAATTGAAGAGCTTATTAACTTACAGACTTTGTAGTCTACTCTAGTGGTCAAGAAATTTTTTTGCCAGTTTAGCTGACTATACACTTGCTTGCTTCTGTTACCGTATTGACATTAGTGATGAAGAGGAATGTGTTGAAAATTGTTGACATAATTTCTTTTTAAAATTTTTATTTGTATCACAGATCACATTTTGCAATGATGTCGGGCGCTATGAGCTGGAAGTGACAACGTTTCAAATGGCTGTTTTGTTTGCATGGAACCAGCGGCCTCGGGAGAAGTTGTCCTACGAGAGTCTGAAACTGGCCACAGAGCTGCCCGACAATGAACTGAGGAAGACAATTCTGGTACGGTTTTTGCCCTTGATTATAGCTGTACTTGAACAGTGTTCCTTATCCTGGGTTTGATGGAATCAGTTGTTTGATGAGTCCGTCACAAGAGTTAAGCAACGTTAATACATGCACACTGCTTGGGTTTGTTTTTTGGTTCTGTTCAAATAGCATCACTGTACGGTCATTTTAAAGGTGAAATGATAAATCTGTGGTTCCTATTGCAATGGTATTAACTGGTTACACGTTCACATTTTTTATCTTTTTATTCATAAGGACTGAGAATCTTCCTCCTCGAGGCTGATTTCAGCCTAAATTAATTTTCTGGTCTGCATGTTCGGAGCTTTATCATCTCATAATTTGTAGAATAATAGCTCAAAATGGGTATAGGTATAGAATGCAGTATTTTAATTTAATGCATATTTTTAAGAACTTTCCTGTGGGGGCATTCCCTCTGACTCCCTTAGACAGGCTCCTGCCTGGGGCAGTCCCTTTTCCCCTTCTTTTTCATTACTGCTTGTTCTCAGCCCTCTTTTGTTGCAATGGTCTGTTCCCTGACAAAACCTCTTGTATAAAATCAATTGCTGAAATTTGTTGAGATTAGAGGTATGGTTCTATTATGTCTGAAGAATTAACAAATCTTTTGTTAGTTTAGTATTTGTGAAAGTATCTGCTGAAAGGAAAAGATCTTTCAGGATTTTCAATTTCCTTCTTTTCGCTTTTTGCAGTCATTAATGGCATCCAAAAACAAGATTTTGCAGAGTTCTAACGAGATCAAAACACCCCGAGATTTCAATGACAACACAGAGTTCTGGGTCAACCAGCAGTATGCTTTCACGTAAGTTGGTCTCTGTGGTTTCTTTTGATGGCTTAAAAGATGCAGTTTAAACGACCACTTTCAATCGACTCCCAAGTTACATTTCTTGTATATATTGTCCCTCTCCAAGACGACCACTTTTTTCTCGATATTGGGTGGTCGTCTTAGACAGGTTTGACTGTATTCTGAAGATCATAATTTTCTGAACGTGCATATTATGAGCTTTACTGAAGGACATTTCATAATCTTCTTGTCCATGATTTTTTTTATATGTATAGCTTCCATTATCACTTTCTATCATTGCACATCCTGAGAAGAAATTACCTCATACAGCAGCAGATAATATAATCAATGCTCTTTATTTCATACATGGCCCTGACATTCTGTGAATGGTAGGCGGGCGCTCGGGTGTGATTTGCTCCTTTAAGTTCTTTCGATGTTACTATTGTCCTGATCTATCTCCTGGGGCTGAAATAAACATACAGTGTCAATAGTGCTGTAGAATCATAGCCGAAAAAACAAACTAGACATTCTTTAGAATGCGTGAAGCATACGGGGCAATGTATGAAAGTTTCTGTCATTAAAGCAATATAATGTCATTCAATATATGCATTTTTTTCCCCCTGGAATAGTCATAGTAGGTTTAAAGATGTGTATTTTATGATATTATGATTCGAAAATTGCTGAAGATTTTTTTCTCTGTTTAGCACATTTGAAATGATAACTTCTGTCGTTAAGGTTCGATGATCTGTTAAAAAGTTCAGCTCGACTTATCAGGACATACTAATAATTACCATTCTCCAACTCTTCAGGAAATCTGGCAAGGTGCAGAAACGAGGCAAGACTAACCTGATTGGCCGACTACAGCTGACGACAGAAAAGAGTCGAGAAGAGGACAACGAGGGTATCATGCACCTCAGAATTCTCCGAGTTCAGGTGGGTAGTTGTGTGGGGCTTGTATAAAGTACCTGGCTGGCTGGCCGAGTGATAAAGGGGCTGCTTACAAGTACAAAGGTCCCAGGTTCAAGTTCTGGGATGTTCATCAGAATTTTTTCAGAGTATCTATAGCTTAGATCCTCGTTTTTTCGGAAGGTGAATGTAAATTTTTAGACTGAATTTTCTGCTCTGAGCACAAGCGGGAGTGGAATGTGTCATTCATTTAGTTTGTAATAACTGATAGATGGAATTTATCATGCTTTTACAGCCAGGGAGAAGGAAAGGACTGCCTTTATTCCAGTGTGTTGCATTTCTGTGATATGTGTTTTGTTTTGCTCTTTGTATTTATACTCCAGATGCACACAAAATTTTCTTTAGATCAGAAGAAGGCCACTATCTGACCGAAAATCTGTCACCTTTTTTACTTCTTTATTATTTTTAGCACTTATCAAACAGTGGATTGTGGTTGTGGTGTGTGATGCTTGTTTCATTTCAAGGTACCCCTTTGCCAGCATATTTTTGTCTTTTGTTTTAACCAGGAGGCCATTGTAAAGATCATGAAGATGCGCAAGAAGTTGACAAACGCCGCCCTGCAGACGGAGCTGGTGGAGATCCTGAAAAACATGTTCCTGCCTTCCAAGAAGCTCATCAAAGAACAGATTGAGTGGCTGATAGAGCACAAGTACATGCGGCGAGACGAGGACGACATCAACACCTTCATCTACATGGCCTGAGGGGCAGGCTGGATGCAGCAACAACCTCGACCGGTCCCTTGGCTCCATCCCGCCCCCGTCCCCTCATTTCCAAACACCCATTCCTCTCGACTCCCTCAAACAGTATGATGTCATTCATGCCCCCATTGCCCTCGTCCCTCCCTCCCTCCTCCTCTCTCTTTCCGCTGCCTCGCGTGTGCCCGAGAAACTCCTACGCTACACACTGTGTGTGTTGGCAGTGTGCATCAAATGTTCACTGAAATAGTGGGAGAGTTATACAAGTGTGTGTGTTGATACAGGTACAGAGTTGCCAACCCTCACGGTTTTATCATAAGTCTCACCAATTCTATCTCAGAATCTCCAGCTTTCACAAAAAAGTACTGAATTCTTAAGATTTTTTTTTCTCTAGTGTTACCAGGAAGATAAAGAGTGATGAACATTTCCTTGGCCTGGGATTGTTGCAATCATTGCTGTGGGCTAAGCTCAGGCTTATTTTAATTTATTTTTTGTTCTTCTCTAAGGGATAGTTTTGGTAGAAAATGTTTAGTGAATGGGCTGAAGTACTTGGCCTCACTTACATCGTTCGCTGTTCTATTTTGTAAAGTAAATTGATAGAGAACTCATTCCATATGAAACTTTAATTTGTCGAAACATAAACAAGAATTGTTTATGTCTGCAACAATAAATCGAGAACTAATGAATATATGGGAATATCACTAAAGAAAAAATTTAAAGATCACTAAATTTCACTTTTGACACATCTGTCGTGCAATGGTTAGGCTTTTCTCCTATCATGCGGAAGACCCAAGTTTGATCCCAAATACAGACAATCTCGTTGTTCTGCTGAGATTCAGGCAGGGTCGAAGTAACCTATCTCTTAAATGATCTTACAGTGTTGCAAGGGATGTAAAACTGGTAACCAAACCAAACCAAATCTCTTGAGGGTTGACAACTCTGCAAATGTACCATGCGTTTTGCCTGCATTGCTTGTTCATAGAAATAATGGCAGTGACACAAGTGTGTGTATGTTGGCATTTTAGCATCACTTGTTACCACACTGTGGGAGTGACGTGAGTGCGTGTGAGGGGGTAATGTTTGCATCACTTTTTCACTGAAATAACTTGTGTCATACAAAGTTGTATGTTTGTTGGCGGTGTGTGTATCACTTGTTCACAGAAATAATGGCAGTGATATGAGTGCGTGTGTGTGTTGACAGTATTGTATCACTTTTTCACTGAGTCTTGCAAGTGTGTATGGGGAGTGATACAGGTGTGTATGGCGAGTGATATAGGTGCAGAGGGGGTGATGGAAGTGTGTGTGTGTGTGTTGAAAGTGATACAATTGTGAGTGTGCGTATGTCTGTGATGGCAGTGTGTGCATCACTTATTCACAGAGGTTGCCGGGCCTGGCATTTCAACTGTGCGCATGTTTGTCCTTGTCAATCTGTGCATGTATAGAGAACAGAAGCATACCAAGATAGGAAAGATAAGCCAGAAGTCTCTGGAGTACAAAGAAACCATAATCTGGGTGACAGCAATTTCTTTGTATCTTGTAAGCCAGTCATATCAAGTGAAGGGAGCCATCAAAAAACACTTAGATGCTAAGAATTGAAAAAGAAAGTAATGCCAGTTTTGATAACTAATTATAACCCAGTCTTTTGGTTCAGAAAAACAAAATCACAAAGCACTTTATTTGTTCTTAAAATCATGGCTTCATCATAGATTTTTCCTCCACAAACATTGTTCAATGAAAACTGTAAATTGCAGTTTTCTCAATTTCTTCCCTTTGTGCTATAACATGTTTTGTGATGTAATCCTTCCAGTGTACATGCACTGATTTGTCAGGCACTGCTGCCAGAAGTCACAGAGAAGATTGTAAATGTAAATGCTTATTACCTGTGCACAGACCTGACATATCAGACAAATGGACGAACGTTTGAATTTTTCTCCTACCCACAGCCATGAAATTGTCATGTATTGTTTTTTCTGTCAGTATTTGTGGCTTCCCTCATTTATGAAGATAAACTCGGCTCCTCTGTCAGTTTGTAGAAGATAAACACTTTGATTACACCACACAGAGAGCTTTTCAACTTAGACCATCTGCCGCAGAGATGGATATCCTCAGAATTTCTCTTGATCTAAGCTTTGAGCATCTTGAGAAGAATCCAAAGATTTTCACTGGCATTTTATGACTATTCAGGCTTGAATGGATGCAATCTTGCCCAGTTACAGAGATGCCATTTTTCCATTTTCTTCTGTTATTTACTCTGAAAGAGAATTTGTGATTCTTAGTATTTATTTTTGTCTATTCACATATTAGCTGTGTCTATTTACTGCCTTTTATTTACAAATACAACTGTAAATTTTACATTATTTTCACAAAAATCCTAGAAGCAACCCTGCAAGTACCATAGCTCAGGAGTTTTTGTGAAAAACACACTCATTCCTGCTGTCAGTATCTGCACAGTATGGCAGAACAGATAGCAATTACGTTTCATATCTAAAAACAAAAATGGTTGTTGAAAGATATGTATGGGTGAGACAAATCGCTGTGCATTTAGAAATTATATGGCTTAAACAGCCAAAGAAGCTGGTGCCTCTATAAATAAATAACTTCAAATTCAAAACTTTGCTTTCAGCAGTAGTTATATTTCATTAGTGAGAAGTTATTTATTTATTTATAGAGGCACCAGTTTCCGTTGCTGTTTTAGCTTTAGGGAGTGCCATTTCTGTGTGGTACAGTAAGAGAGGATTGCTTTTTTTGTTTCTTTTAAGATCCTCAAGACTGCAATGTTTTTTTACGGGTTTCATCGATGGTAAAGATATTTTAATATCCATCATCTTCAATGAGCATTTTCTTTGATTGGAGGCACTTTTTATTTTTACCTCATGTTTTTTTTTGGGGGGGGTTCGATATATTGAAAAGCAAGACCATGTTTATTTTTTTTTTTATTTAAAAGTCTTGAAGCTAATATAAATAATGCATTTACTTTGATAAGTAAACATTCTGCCATTTGTGGAACACAAGGTGTAGAAACTGTCTTAATTGTCCCTGCTTTTTTTTTTTTATATATATTCAATGAAGGATTTTCTCATGAAATATCGATGTCCTGTTTTGCTTCCTAAAACTGCAGTGTATGTATCTTGATTAATATTGTAGCAGAAAATCAGTTTTTTGCCATTCCTGTAAAGTTGACGATAGCTGAGCTGCTACATCCCGAAATGTGATCTGAAGAAAGCTTGTGTTTAGGCGGAGACTGTTGTATCGACATGAAAAGTTGTGTCTTGAAATTTTGTGCTTGAGCAAATCACCTGTTAGTAGGTTAGTCGCTATTTTCATTCTTTTGTAATGATTATTTTATTTTATTAGTGATAGGAATGGCATCCACTTTGTTGCGATCACAGTGTTGCAGAGAGCTTAAAAAACAAAACCGTCAACTTTAATAATTCCCACTCCAATTTAAAGGCGAGATAGCATGGCTGTCAGACAAGTGGCTCATAAGGTAGAAGATTGAGAAACTTATTGTAGGCCTATGTGTATTTGCATTTTGTCACTCCTGGGGTAAAGTTTCTTTTCCAGTCCACTTAATATGTTTCAAGGGACAGCGTTTTTAACTTGAAATAAAGTATTACACATCCTTTTTTTGCCAAAACACATGATGGGAATTTGTCCCACGTTTACCAATGTCATTGATGTCATGCCTCTGCAAAGCCCTGTGTAGCTGATGCAGTACCTGCTTCTGCCAACACACCACATCACTGAAAAGGTCTGTGAATGCTTCCCAGGAGGTCGAAAGATTTCAGAATGCCTTTTGCTTGTTGTAGTGGTAGTCGGTTGTGAAATGTGTAAAGCTTGCTTCCGTTTGAGGGACATAGGTAAAATACATGAAGTTACTCTTGTCATTATAGATCATCAGAGTTCCTCTGAGTATCAAATCTTATATATGTAAATGCATTGCTGGGCCATGGCTGCGCAATGGTAATTATAATAATAAAGTTATAGTCGACTAGGGATGGGTTGATACCATCAGTTACTGGAAAAAAGATAAATTCATTCGAAAATCAACTCGAACTGTTTTATAAATCTAAAGAAGAATGGGCGTCTGGAGTTCAACACAAGTAGAGTCTACTATATTTTGAAAGGGACGATGAGATAACAGATTTCATTGAAATTATGTAAATGAGTTTTTGTCAAAGCGAAAGAGCACAGCTGTGGCTATTTGTATCAGGGCATATACCATACATTATATACCAGCTTTGTTATGTTCTTGATCTTTGCTGCCATTTCCACAAGCATTTATCAATGTGACGGTCAGAATCCCGTCGCAACACTTTGAGTCATCAGCTCACAGGGACATTTCATCCACCGGCACCTGTGGCTCTTTGCCTATCACACAGAAGACCCAAGTTCAATTCCCAAGTGGGGACGAGCATCCTCGCCTTTCTATTGAGATCTGTTCCTCTCAGCTAGGGTTGGTAGGCCCTGACAGGCAAGGTGGCAATGGCCCATCTCTTATATGACCTCACAGTCTTGTAAGGGATGCGGCACTGAAAACCAACCCAAGCATTTCATCAGTGGTGCTGGAATATTCTGTGAGCCCCAACAATCCCCCCTCCCCCAACCTATCCTTTCGCCTCTGAGTATTGTCATGCAAGTGATTGTGCTTTATCCATTGCTTTTTTCATCTGTAAAATTGTCCACAAGAATGCTGAAGATGATGATTGTTTGTTTACCTTTTGATGGCGTGTGTCTCATGTGTACATAATTGCGACGATGAGTGTCTGATTATTTATAGAACTTTCTTTTTTTTTCAAATAATCTTTTTTTTTATGTCCGTGTACATATCTAATTTATTGTCAGTTTTCTCCCACTGCGGTGTCCATTCATTGATGAGACTTTTTTTTCTGTGTTCTGATGCTTGATGAACATTCAAAACCCACACAGGAGAAAAATCAAGATGAAGAAATAAATCATTGATAAACAGTGTCTCTCATGTTTGTTTGATTCTATGACCTCTGACTCCGACTGAGTGTGTGTGGTTGGAGGGCGCTTGAGTGTGGTCCTCTTTGTGTTTGATTTACTCTCTGGCCTCTGACTCCGACTGAATGTGTGTGGTTGGAGGGCGCTTTAGTGTGGTCCTCTTTGTGTTTGATTTACTCTCTGGCCTCTGACTCCGACTGAATGTGTGTGGTTGGAGGGCACTTTAGTGTGGTCCTCTTTGTGTTTGATTTACTCTCTGGCCTCTGACTTCGACTGAATGTGTGTGGTTGTGGGGCGCTTTAGTGTGGTCCTCTTTGTGTTTGATATACTCTCTGGCCTCTGACTCACTGTATGTGCGTGGTTGGGGGGCGCTTTGGTGTGGTCCTCTTTGTATTTGATATACTCTCTGGCCTCTGACTCACTGTATGTGTGTGGTTGGGGGGCGCTTTGGTGTGGTCCTCTTTGTATTTGATATACTCTCTGGCCTCTGACTCACTGTGTGTGACCGGCGCTGTAGTGTAATGGTTAGGCTCTTCGCCTTGCATGCGGGAAGACCCTGGATCGATCCCCGGTCGCGGACGATCTGGGGTTTTTTTCTGCTGGGATTTTTTCCCTCTCAGTCCGGGTTGGCCCTGCAGGCAGTGTCGAAGTAGCCCGTCTCTTAAATGACCTTACAGTGTTGCAGGGGACGTAAAACTGGTAACGAAAAAATCACTGTATGTGCGTGGTTGTGGGGCGCTTTAGTGTGGTCTTCTTCTTTAACTACTTTCTATGTTTTAGGCCTACTCTGCTGTGATCTGACCAAACACATGTTTTTAGAAAACAGTTTAGAGAAAAATTGCAATTTAGTGTTTCTGTTTATGAAATGAAAAGTGCACAGCTAATTGCAATAGATCTTGCACAAAACGTGTTCAGATTATGTCTATTGTTTTTACACATTTTGTGTCAAAATTGAGTTTTACGTCATTTTCAGAGTGAAAAACATGCTCTGTTGGATCACAAGATAATAGTTTGTTTGATCGAGATATTTCTGTTATTTCTCTGCTGGGCCAGCCTGCATTTGGCCTGGATAGACAAGATCAAAGCAGCCTGTCCCTTAGATGACCTTACAGTGTTGCAAGGGATGTTGAGGTAAAAACCAAACCAAACCAAACCTGTTTGCTGGTGCTAAAAATGACTCAACGGTGCTGTTAAATCTTAACCAAACAATCTGACTCCACCAACGTCTGTGGTAGGATGGTTGGGCTTTGCAGACATCGAGCAGAGGACGGGAGTTCAATTCCCCCATGTTGGACAAGTATCTTCGTATCTTTGCTGGGATGTTGTATCCGTCTCAACTTGAGGTTGGCCTAATATGGACTGACCATCGGTGACCATGGCGTAGTGGTTAGGTTCTTGGCCCTTCACGCAGGGGACGGTAGTTGAATACCCATGTTGCACGAACATTTTCATCTCTTTGCTAGGATGTTGTGTCTCTTTTAACACCGGTGGCCTGACGGTAGGTGAATAGTTCAAGGTTGGTTTTTGTTTGTCTTCAGTTTTACGTCCCTTGCAGCACTGTAAGGTCATTAAAGTTAAAGAGACAAGCTACGTCGAGTTGTAATGGCCAACCCGGGCTAAGTGACTTAATACAGATACTCTGGTGTAATGGTTAGGCTCTTCGCCTATCACACGGAAGACCTGAATTTTTATCCAACGTGCGGACGAGCACCTGCCTTTTTCTGCTAGGATTCATCCCTCTCAGCCCGGGTTGGCCATGACATGCAGGATCGAAGTAACTTTAATGGCCTTACAGTGTTGTGAGGCATGTAAAAATGGTACCAAACCAATACATGTACAATATAGAAATGTATACACTCTCACATAATAATAATATATACATACTGTGTGTCTTTCTCTCTCTCTCTCTCTCTCTCTCTCTCTCTCTCTCTCTCTCTCTCTCTCTCTCTCTCTCTATCTCTATATCTATAT
>JAUKPP010027204.1:1872-15590 GCA_032273245.1 Phyllaplysia taylori | reverse complement strand
CCTACGGCCTAATATTCTTTACAAAATTATCGTTCCGTTTGTATCAGAGAATTCATTCTTATGGAGACCACAAGGCTCGGAGAGTAATAACAATAAACTCTTTGCATGGCCTCCGGGCCTGCTTTGATTGTGACTTTTGCTTCCACTGCTTCCAGATTGTCGTCAATCGTAAAAGCTCTTGGGTTCGATTTTATTACTGATCTCGCGATTCAACTTCGTAACTTGCCTACTATGATTTTGTTAACCGGTATTAAACTTGTATAGTAAGAGGGGCCCGCCGTGTACGTTACGAACACACCTCGCGGCACACCTGAGCTCTCTGGCCACACCTCACCGGTGGCTGTGCAAGGCAAGGCGCAGGAGCAGTCAAAGACAAATTGGCAAATGAGACCCTGACATAACAACCACATAAATGGCGGATTGTTTACTCCTTCATTCTCTCGACAGCTGATTTCGACAACAAAATGTATTCATCAACAGTGCCATAATTACGGATAATTTCGACATTAATTGCAAAGTAAAAGCAAGATGACTTTTACTCCGAGAGATGTGAAGGATGTCTCAGCTCTTGTTGCCAAGAAGTTGTAAGTAGTTTTTACACCTTCTTTTGTTCTTCGATGAATACACGGACGGTCACGACGAATGAATGAATGAGCGATAAAAGTTAAAGGCAAGGCTCATGAAACTCAATGAAAGTAAAACTGTAATTAGTATAACTCGCCCCTCTGCTTAGGCGTAGACTTGAAAATAAGTTATGAAGCCAGGCGCAAAACGTGTAATCTTTTAAAGAACTCTCTAAAAAACTTTGGTGTGAAGTAAAAGTAAAGCAGCGTAAATTTAGTAAGAAGCTGTTGCGACCCCAGCGTTGTCAAACAGGTAGATCTAGGTCGCACCTATTCGTAAGGATTACGGCGCTGTGCTTACAGATCGAAGTGAGGGCTCCTTATATTGCTTTAGAATTCTTAATCCTCATGCATTATAGGCCTAGTGGCTAATCCTTCAGTCAGTCTAGAGCCCTAACTCTTGTGTCACTAAGAAGATTAGGGAGAACAGAACCAAGTACCATAGTTATTTTCTGTCTGGTGGTTTGTTGTTCATTGTTTTTCGTGCTGATAATTGTGTTAAAATTCACGGTGAATTGGATTACTTTACATGAAAATAAAGCAAAGATTAAGCCTGTGGGATTGAAACTGTGAAAAGAGTCCCATATTTCATTACAATGTAATTCTATTTGTGGGAAGACTTGGAGTAGGCTGCTAGATATTGTTCTTGTTAAAACTTTATTGATCAAGAAAATCTAGATACACATCTATTCTTAAGTTTAAAAAAAATGCATGGCATTGATTTCTGAAAAAGGATAAGTGTCCAGCAGTTGGGGATCAGCAGAGTAAAGTAAGGTAAAAAAAATACAGCCTATTAAATATTTTTTTTTTATTGTAGATGAAATACAAAATGTAATTCTTTTTGTGTATCAGGTAAACACAAGATGTCTAAGGATGCATTATGTAGGCCTAAGATTTCATATTATTTGACATAAAATTGTTTCATTTTGTTTTAAACAGGGAGCTGTACATGAATGTTGAGAGACGGCAAGACAGATTTGACCCACAAGGATGTTACCGGACAACCCCAAAAATGGTAAGAATCTTGCTCATTATTCAGTGTTTGTTGTTGGTTCTATGAAGGGCAGGGGGTTTGGGGGGAGGATGGGAAAAGGGAGAGGGGGAGGGGGGAGTTTTGCTTTTATTGCACAGTCCATTGAGAATTTGTCTCGTCTCATCTCACCTCATTTCATCTTATCTTATCTATTTTTAAATTGACCAATATCATCTCATCTTTTCTCAACTTAATTAATCTGTTCTTGTCTTGGCTTATCTCATCTTTATCTGTCTATTCTTACCTCTTTGTTTAATATCATAAATTGTTTCATATCTATAGACTAAGAAAAGAATTAACAGGAGAATTTGTAAATGTTCAAAAGAAGGTAATTATGCAATTTAAGATTAGAAAAGATAAAACAAACATAGTCAGTGAATTTTATGACCCTTTCCCACTTTTAATACTGATTCTTTTCTGAAGAAAAGAATTTGGAGTCAATTGAAATTGAAGCAACATTTCTGAAAACTGACATTTTAATTTTGTCACGTAACCTACTGTGATCATCATTTTGATTCAAGAACTTATTAGAAGAAAAGAGTACATGAATTTTATTATATTGTGTATCCTTTTCAGCGAACTTTCGATTTGATGTATCATGTGCTGGAGAAATCGGAACTAGATAAGAAAACTCACAAAAGTTCAAAATCTAAAGGAAAGCATCATCGGAAAAGTTCCAAGTCTCCAGATCGGAAAGGAAAACCCTCAAAAAGCGAAAAATATACAAAAGTGTAACATTCAGATGATCAAAGTGACGAGCACATAGATGAAAGGAATGGGTATCATGAGAACAGGTGAGCCCCTATCCATGTTTCACACTTTCTTTTACCTTGTTTCTTATGATACTTTTCAATAGTTATTAGAAATAAGTTCACAAACCTATCTCTCTGAATCTAGGAGAAAAAAGTAAAACAAATCAATGTAAACTAGAAAACCTTGCCATACATGTTGTGCAGATAATATTAATACTGTGCATTTGAACCTGTCCAAGACGGAAACGGAAGGGAGGGGGGAAATGTGTCCGTCTTACACAGGTTCCGTCTTAGACAGGGAACTTCAGAGGAGAGGCTGGGTGGGGGAAATGGGGTGGAGACGACCGCCTTAGCTATATAGGCCTATATGGCATGTGTCAATCATCACCACTAATCGCCATTGCTGCTTGTGGCTGGTCAAAGTTACTTTTGACCAATAAAAGAACAGAACAGATCGTAACACTTCTTCGTTGCCGCCTCTAGCCCAACCCATCGATGTAATACTACTTTTAACTAATGCCATTTGCCCTACATCAGCCTCTCCTATCAATGTAATAATCACAATCAACCAATGCCTATCAGCCATTTTGCCGTCAGAAGCTTTTAACTTTTTGCAACATGTTGTAATAAGTGAGAAAGGAACCCATAGCTAGCGTGAGCCTGTAAGGGCAGTCCAGGGAAACTTTTTCCTTGACTGGTTGGGAGATCATAGCGGCAGGAAGTGGTAGAATTTCACACTTCTGGCCAGCCGGGGAAATGTCTTGGTCGGCTGGCCACTTGGAACCTTGAAGACAGGCTGCGGTCAGATCTTACACCTCCTACCATAGTAACCACCCGCAATGCTCATGGCACCCCACCTTTGCTATTCCCTTCCTTGCCTAGCGTTTGGGGTAAAGATTTGAGCAAGTAGAATAAACTTTGGGGGAGTTTTGATTCGGATTAGGGATGAACTGGCATCGATCATTCCGTCTTGGACAGGTCAGAACACTTTGAGGGAAAGGAAAATGGTTTCCATTTCCGCATTAGACAGGTTTCCATTTTATGCAGGTGATTTTAGAGGAATTTATCAAAGGGGGCGTTGGAAGATACCATTATGAGAGGTTTCCGTTTTATACAGGTTTCCGTTTTAGCAGGTTTGACTGTACAGGCATGATGTTTATGTCGTTTCTAAAGAAGATTGAGTGTAAATGATTGAGCATTTTATTAATAAAAGCCGCAATTATAATTCATGATGAACCAGTGTTTTTCTTACAAGGGGTGTATTTAAATGGCTCTGTTTGTGTCTGTATGTGTAGGTGTGTGCAGATGTGTAAGTACGTGTATGCAGTATTTTGTAACTTGCCTTTGACCAGGATTGACAGTCCAAAAAACATTTCAACAAAGCTCTATCCAGGTGTGAGAGTATTGCTATATTTGTACTCTTTACACATGTCAGCGAGCATTTTTGTGTAATCTTGAAATATACTTGTATTGTCATTTGCTATTCACTAATTTTCTAAATTGGGCATTAAGTTATATCATTTTCATATTTGACTTAGTCATTTATGGGCTGTTTTAGTTTATCGTCTCATTAAGATCCTTGGGTCCTGTTTTTATCAACAAAAATTCCCAAAGCGCTTGCTGCTAATGTGCGACAAGGTCTTTTGAAAGAAAAGTGCATCGTTGTGTGTGTGTGTGTGTGTGTGTATATGTGTGAGTATGGATGTGTGTGTGCATGTGTGTTTGTATATTTATGTGTGTTTTATGTGTGCATGCATGTATGTATGTGTCCCACATGTGTGTGTGTGTGTTTTCGTTATTATTACCTGTATTCAACACTGTGTTTTCTCTTCCATAGTGATGTAAAGCACAAGAAAAAAGACAACAAAACCAAGAAAAGTTCAGTTAAGCCTAAGCTGATTGAGAATTCCAGACGTGTGGTGCCACATCAAGAGGCAGAAAGGCTGAAAGAAACCGCAAATAAAGTTTTGGTAAGAATATTTTTCAAGATACCGAAGCTTTAAAAGATTGATATAATTATTCAGAGGAAGAAAAATGAGAAAAATAATTGTCTGTGTTGAGTGTGAGATATTTAAAACCACAAGGAGAAGATAGTGATAATAATAGTGGATTGCATATATAGCTCATATCCCAGCACGAAAGCACACCCATATTACCCTAGCAGGCCAAAGTCTCTAAGAAACATTTTCAACTTCTTGGGAAGCAAACAGTGCAAGCTGCCATTTTACAAGCGCTCAACACACTGACAAGATCTTTTATTCAATATATTGTCTATAGTCGGATACCCATTTTCAATTGGGTGAAATGTGGAAAATTTGAGTAATGTTGGGCCCGAGCTGGGACTCAAACCTGCCACCCTCTGATTACAAGTCCGGCAGGCTAACCACTAGATTAGAGACTAGGGAAGAAAATTAGGACTAAATTTAGAAAGCTCAACAACTCATGACAGGGAAGCAAATTTTCACTTAGGTTTTAGTATAGCCTACATGTAGTTTCAAGTTTGGTTACTTCCCATTGCTTGATGCCATTAAGGCATTATTATCTTTCTCATCTTAGTTTCTAAAGTTATATTATGCAGTGTATGCTTTTCTGTCTGTTCAGGGGGAGCAAGATTTGGATAAACTTTGTGTTATCCATCGCTATCGGCCACACAGTGTGGATATTGCACCCATTACGGAAAACGGGAAAGTGTCAAACTACGTCATGCATGTAGGGTCGGCTCTTCATTCAAAGAATTACGTGGAGTACTACATGAAGGAAGGTATATTGCTCTCTTGCTGATTTACATAAAAAAATAATTTTTCATGGCTTTGGCGGAATGGAGAAGTTTAAGAAAAAGAAAGATAATGGATACATGCATATTTGGCCTATACATTATTGTCATTTAACTATTTAGCTTTCTGAAGGATTTTATATCTTTCTTACGCATATTGTTGATCAAATTGTATTATCTTGATACTGTGAAACTGTTAAGTAGACATAAATGATTTTAAAACCAAGCTCACTCCTTTGTAAAATATCCAGATTTTTTTGTCATGCCATGAGGCTGTACTCAATGCATATCATTATGTTGTTGATCTAAAGAAGAATAGGAAATGTACTTTTTTCTGCCTTATATAGCCTATTCATAGAGTATAGGGATTTTTTAACTTTTCTGTCTCTGTAACGATATTAGTATAATGAAATATAGGCCTACACATTTAAGTTATCTTAATTCTGTGTAATTTTTCTGTATTATTCTCATCTCTGTTATGATGGAAAACATTGAAATAATTAGAGTTGAAATAATCTGAATTGAATACCTTTTTCTGTATATAATTAAGTATAACCTATTAATCTTGGTTTAACGCCATCTACAACACCATTATGTCATTTAAGGTGGGACCTCTGAATTTTATGTGTATCTCCTAGAGCGTGGGTCGGAGCAATGAAAACTAAAAATAAACTCGCAGTGAACCTGCAAAGATTTGAACCTGGGACCTCTTTATTTGTAGGCAGGCACTTTACCAGCTGGCCACAGACGCCCCACATCTTGAGTTTTATTTCTTTGTAACTCTAATCTCTTTGATATAGAGGATGAACACTAGTTTAAGTATAAGTACCACAAGCTTAATCGTTAGTTCCGCATGACCTATTATCATAAAGCATATCTTTTTGTGCATATCCCTTTGATATAAAGGACAGACATTGATTGAATGGAACATTTATATATAGGCCTACTTTCTGCCATCCCTACAGGTTTGCAGTCAGGCAACAAAGACTATTCAAGAAGACTCCAACGTTTGAGCAGCAAGCATGTAAGGGTAAGCCACTTTAGAACCAGTAGCCTATAGGGGGCTCATTTTTGCAGACAGATAGTGTTGAAATATATTCAGAGCTTCTTTGGGTGCTTTCACTTCTTGACATTCCAATAGCTTTTACAATGTTTTATTTAGAAATGGAGCAAACCTACTGTATTGCTTGCGAAAATTGTTAAACGGAAAGAATTTTCTGTTAAACTGGGAAGGGTGCTATGTAATAGAAACTTTTATGAGGATGGTGTTGATAGTGTGTTGATGATTGTTATTGTTATTGTTTCTATTGCTCTTACCCTTTCTTATTGTTTTTTATTGCTTTTCTAGTGTGATCTGCTCTCCCTAAGTCTTTTTAGAGTTGCTTTAATAATTTAAGTCTACTTCCTGCATTTTAAGTAAACTTAAATCATTGCTATTGAATCATATCGCTTGTGAAATAAAACCCTCAACAAAATACAATTATCCTGCCATTTCTATTATTATTCTATAAGTGTCGTCGTTATTTATAAGTTTCATATACTTCCACCCTTAAAGCAGATTGGGCTATCTTCAAAATTTTTTTCCTTGAAGATAGAGATAAATTTGGTAAATTTCTCATCTTTGATATGTGCTGTTTTTGCTTGTCTTTGAAGGACAAAAATGCCCATGACAGTAACGAGGAACAACACGCTTCAACAGCAAATGGATGTCCAAGACAGTAAGCTTCATTTCTTTTCTCAAATTTTTGGTGTACATGACAGAGGCGAATATTTATTATGTCAATGAAAGGATCATAGTCAATAGTCTGTTAATTTGATGTTAGTTCTCGTCCTTGTTCAATTTGCTGTACTTTTCAATAAATGTGTACCCAGTATTTACAGGTATGGTTGATCTTTTTTTACATCATAAAAGAAAAGGCACCACACACTACCAGGAGAACTTGTGATGAATGCTTGTGGATAAAATGGACAAACTTGCCCTTAAGATGTTCACAAATAACATCTAGGATTGAGACTGTTAAACTTACCATAAAATATTGAAGTCAATGCCTGCAAAATTTCTGTCTTTTTAAAAATTTGTGTTTCAAGGTTTCATAATCTTGACTTGAGATTCAAACAGGATTGTTAAAAATAGTTTTGTTAAGTACAGTCGACTCTGCTTGTGTTGAATGGCTTGGGTTGATTTTCTCCAAAGTTGATAATTTTCTCGAATCCCAGCTCCTCGTTCATTTTACAATTATTAAACAGTTAAGGTAGGGCTCTGGATGAACTGATCTGTTTTTTTTTACTCCCCCAATGATATCAACTCATGTATGGTCAACTGTACTACTTTCCTATAGTCTGAACTTTATGTCAATTTATATATTTTGTCATTATCATTGATGCACACCATATTGCAGAGAGGAATAGTAAAATGGGTAAGCCATCTAACTTATGTAGTTTTTTTTTTTCATTTGCTCATGATACATTTTTGTGTGTATCTATGGCTTTTTCTTGCTTTACATTAATTCCACTATATCTCTCTTTATTCCTTTGCATCTTCTGTTCATGTACAGCTTATTTTTTACCCATACATTATGATCCGTCGGTATAGAATTAATTTCATTTGCGTAAAAGGGTAGTGCTTAAGTTTTTACTAAACTATGTTTATTTTTAGTTCTTTTTCCCTTTTGACCCTCTGTTTATTAACTGTCTTGAATAAAAACGTATAATAAATGTTGTATGCAATAACATATTTATCAGTCGTAATAAGCGAAATTCACAGAAAAACATTATTTGAATTACTAGTTTCGGACACATGATATCACCATTCAGTGCTGTCCAGGATTTATGAAATTGCTTTATTTCCCTTATTCCTAATAGTTTAATACAACATATTTGGTGTCGGGTAGACATTTATTTAATCCATTTATTATAGACATTTTTTAATTTACTCTTTTCTTTCTGTCCCTTTCTTGCTTTTCATTGTCTTGACTTGTCACATGTTCATCATTGACTTCATGCCATATTTTTCTTTTCTTACTTTCATACATTTAGTATGGAAGTAGCAACTTGGATAAAAATTTACAACAGCTTTTGACTTTGTTTTTCTGTACAGCATGATTTTTTTCTGATATAGCCATTAGTCTCTTTTTTTCTTCCCTCCATTTGAATTTTTTTGCTCATGTTTTATGCTTTTGTTTCTGGTTGTTTTTTATTTGTTGGCATTGATTTGGCTTATATCTTTTAAACGAGTAGGGGCCTATGCGTTTGTGCATTACATTGTAGCGACCCACTGATGTAGCATCACTGTTTTTCTCCAAAGGACTTTTTAGTATTGATAAGGAAATAGCATTTGAAATAATTTTTGTTCTTTTTCACTCATCTTTTTAAGCACATATTGATAGTGCTAACCATTTTTATCAGTGGTCTCAAAGGCTTTCTTTCTTTACCATTCAGTCGACGCCCATCGTTTGCTTGTAATGGATCTGAGAGGAAATTAATACAATTTTGTACTGTAGTGCACCGATGGAAAATAAATTTGAAAAAGACCCCAACAACATATGCTAAGATGATAAGTATGGGTGAAAAAAATTATGATAACCAAGTTTTCACTCAAATTTTTTTACTTCATGAATTTTGTAGCATTCTTCTGATCAAAGTTTTTGATACTTTTCATCTCCTAAACTCATTCAGATGACCACACTCAAATGGTATCACTGAGGGATACTAGGCACTCATTTTTGTAATCTCCTCTTACTCTTACAACTACATTTTGTGCTTATGCTCAGAGTATTGTAAGTGGGATTTACAGATAGTAATTACAGCTTTGTGGAATCAGCTAATCAGTCAATGAACAATATCACCTCTTTTTCTTGCCTTTTTGTAATGCATTCCTTGTACAGGTCTCAGCTCTTAAGCTACATGCTGGTTTGGCCTCTCTATGGTTATACATCATTATTAAACATGGATGACCCGATTTAATGACGCATTATTCTGAAAAAGAAAAGGAAAAGAAAAGCCAAGCTAAATAGCAAGTATTGTATTCACTACCGAATTTTATTTCGTGTCTTAGAAGTGTTCAATGTGGCCACCACCGGCAGCCCGGGCAACATGAATGAGATTTAGATAATTTTTCCCAGATACTTTTACATAGCAGGGTTGAATTCTCTTGATTTGACTTTGCCCATGCTGCTGCTGGTGGCCGTACTAAACACTGGTAAGACAGAAAATGAAATTTGATGGTGAGTACAATACTTATGATTTATCGTGACTTTTTCATTGATTATACTTATTAAACTATTGCACTATAAAATCAGGTCATTCATTTTGAGCCATATTATATTTCATTATGACACCCATGTGACGATGACTGCTTTGAAACAGAACCATGTCACAACATTTGGTATATAATCTTTTTGTTTATCAAGAAAAAAATCTTTTGTTAAAAAGATAATTAATATGGTCTTTTTGTACTCCTTACATGCATATATGTTAATTGACCTGTCTTTCAGCCGTTTGTGAATAGGGTTGTTTTTTTCTATTGAAATGGCATAAATATGGCCTCAACTACCAAGTTGAAGGTGACAATCAAGTTATGTACATAGTACCCAACAGTCTTTTTTTTGTGTACCCAGCAGACTTAGTTCATTCCTTTTTCTGTAGCTGCCTAATTATCATATATTATGCAAGTCTGAATATTGAAAATAATCATTTTAAAATATTTGTTAAGATAAAGACACAAATCTTTAACAAGAGCTTTGAAAAATCTATGTCCTATATTTTCATTGTTCTTTTCAGTGGCTTGGCAAGCAAGTCAAGAATGCGGGAAATTTTGAGCCCTGATGCTTCAGACGATGATGACAGTTTTTTCTCGCTGTCTCAAAACACACCACGGAATCTGACATCTATCTCCAAAGGCAGACCTGTTTACACCACAATCAGGAGCAGCACACCTCAATCTTCACGAGCATCTGCAGGAAAAGTTTCTAAGTCTTCCTCTCAGCTCTACGATGCTCGCAAATATTCTGAGACATTTGGGTACAAAATTGTCCTAGGGGATATTGAAAGTAAAGGGGATTACGATGAAGAGGTTCTGGGTGCGGGAAGTGCGAGGAACAAGCCAGAATCTAGGGCTGATGTAGCAAGTTCTGAAGACTATTGTAAATTTTCTGCTGGGAAATCTGTTTCTGCCTCAGATCTAATCCGGGATGGAGATGGGCATTTCACTGAAGAAGAAGAATCACTGGCAAAGAGCAATCCCCTTAGATTATCAGAGGTAGATATAAAGTACAAGAAATACCACAGTTCCCACTGCAGTACAGCCACAGAGCTGTCAGTGGACGGGAGTAGAGCTCATCTCAATGGTCAGCCTGATGTGTGGTCTGAGACCGAGCGGACTGCCAGGTCTTGCTCGTCTAAGAAGTCTGCTCTATCTGGCAGATCAGACAAGTCTCAGTCTTCTTGCGCCTCGTCTGCTCGCTCGGTAAACAATGGGGAACACATGCACTTCCCGTCCAGACAGTCGGGCGTCTACGACTCAACCAGGTCTGAGGTTGGGTCAGTTACGGAGAGAACAGTTTACTCACTCACAACTACTCCAAGGAGGTCGAGGGGTAATTCTAAGAGTGCAGACCCCATCTTGACTTTAATTACCTCCCCTGAAGTTCCCAGATTGGGCATCACTTCATCCCTCAATGACACCAACGGCAGAAACAGCAGCTTCAACACCCCCAGGCTTGAGGAATACACAACAGCTGAGGAGAAGGCCAAAGGTCATCCTGATAACAGAGCTAGTGAGGAAAGGGTGGATTCCAGTCAAAACAGAGCAGGGGAAAAAGATGCAGAAATTGGTGACCAGAGAGCAGAGGTCAGCTTGATACGGTATTTAGGAGATGAAGACTACGTGAACACTGAAGAAGTTTCATATTCTGTCCCTCCAGTCGGCCACACTGAGTGCGCGGAGGGAGACGGGGCGTCTGGGGAGCAGCAGAAGGAGTCAGGGGGTGAGGAGGCTAAACAAGATGAAGGGGAGGACAAGAAAGAGGAAGACACAGGAACCTCTGTGCAACAGACTTCTGAAAAGCAAGATGGCGGAGCAGAGAAACCAAGCACAAGTCGTAGCACCAAGTCCAGACGTGAGAGCACACAGAGTGGAGGGCATGCTCCAGCTCAGGGTGGGAGAAACAGTGTCAGCAGTACCGCAGCCAACCCTAGGAGAGCTAATGAGATGGAGGGCATGGAGTCTGAGAGAGGGGAGGATCAGCTGAGGGATACCCAGTTTGATAGGGGTGCAATACCCGATACTGATACTGCTCCAACAAAGAAAAAGATTGAAAGGGTAGATGACACCCCTCGCAAAAGCTTAGATGAGAAAACAAGACTGACCAAGTCTGCGAGACAACGTGGCAGATCAGAATACCTCACCATGAATGATGATGAGCGAGGTCTAGAGAAGGAATATTTCCAACCCCTAGCACAAGAGAGAGAGGAATATTTCACATCTGATGTGTCGGCCAAAGAGAGTGAGATCGGTTCTCCTCCCAGCACCAGGCCGTCGTCTGCTTGCAGCCAATCCTCAGCATCCACAGTTACCTCAGAGGGAAAGAAACGCAAGAAGAAATCATTGCGCAGATTCTCTAAAGCCAGTGCAGGTATAGCAGAGAATGCTGAACCTGGGATCAAAGAGGAGAGTCGACCAACATCTTCAGCAAGTAAAGAACAGGACGGCAGAGGGGATGACAGCATCAGCTTTAAAGATGGCGGGGATTCTGACAACAAGGAAAAGTCAGGTGTGAAGGCTAAGAGTCCAAGCGGTGGTGCAGATGAGGCGGGAGAAGACACACCAGCTGTGCGCCCCAGCTCACGATCCAGTCAAGCCTCATATGGTAAAGTAAAAACAGAGAGTAACTACACGAGACCCCAATCTGCTAGCTCCAGGGGGAGCATCACTGTGAAGGAAAAGCTTGGAGCAGGTCAAGGATATGCTATAAATGGAGAAATATTGCACAGAGGTCTTGATGACAACTCTCCCAGAACGCTTAGAGAGCTGGGGGATAACAAAGAAGCTCAAATGGTAATGGGAACTCGTCAGACTACAGAAGCATTTCATCAAAATCAAGAGGAGTTGGTGAGGCCAGCCTCAAGAGGCAGCCAGCGTTCTGCAAAGTCTACAGGCTCAACTAAGAAGGCTGAGAGTGTCAAGTCCGAAGCAAAAGCTTCTGTACAAGAGCCACAGGCACGCCCGTCCTCCCAAACAAGTCAAAGATCTGTTAAATCCACAACATCAAAGACCTCACAAGCTTCAGCGAAAACGGAAAGTGTGATTGATAAGTCTGTAGACAAGGATTTTGAAAGACCATCTTCCCAAACAAGCCAGAAAGGTACAGGAAAAGACATAGAAAGACCACCATCCATCCCGGCTCAATCTGAAAGTCGAAACAATAGCATAAAGGAAACAGAACTCAACACTCTGAATATTGCGCAAGAGGAGACAAAACTTATCAGTCAGTCAGTTGCGAGCAATGTCTCTCAAGGCTCTGTCAAGGCGGACGTCCAGGAAGAAGTTGCTGATAAATCCAAGCAGAGTGCAAGAAGTCCCACTGGTTCTGAGCAAGCTGCCGAGAAAAGTGGTGGTCACCCAGCTCAGGTATCACAGAGTCAAGAACTAGAGACGAAGGAAGCTTCTCCGCCTGTATCAAATGCCAGTGAAACAAACCAAGATATTCCAATAGAGGAGAAAGCATTTGTCGAAAGTGAGGCAAACGAGACTGAGATACTGAAAGGGGCTGTATCAGGCTCAACATCTCTAGAGAAAATTTTGACTGGTGTAAACGATGGCTCCATAGATTTTAGACCACTGTCAGCATCGACAGCAAAGTCTATTGGTGTGGAGCGGGAAATTGTAATGGACTGCAAGATCTCTGCCCTTCCACAGCCTTCCAAAATTAGTGAAGTGACCGAGACTGAGAATAATTTAACATCTGGAAGGGAAACACATCGGTCAGCGGTGTCCCCTATGGGCGTAAGGGAGAAAATGAATATTCAACATCCAGCAGAAATTGTCAAAGAAGAGAAAAAAGAAGTTGTAGGACCAGTGCTTAACTTAGCTGATGTAAAACTTGAATCTCAACAGGCATTGCCAACTGATGCTATTGTTCATCCCAGTATGAAGCGCAGAGAGTCCAAGGCAGATTCTGACAAAAGTGGTGGGAAAACTCCTAAGGCATCTGCAGATGCAGAACAAAAGAAAAACGGAGAGGATTCCCCAAAACAAGAGACGCTAGCAAAATCTTCACCTGAGCCTCAACATGACCTTGGAGCACATGAAAAATCAGTTAAAAAATACGCTGAAGGAAACCATTCCCTAGCAAGCCTAGAGTCAGCAAGCAAAGAAGTAGAAAGACCACCCTCTGTTGCGAGCCAGAAATCTGCTAGTAAGGAACCAGAAAGACCACCCTCTGTTGCGAGCCAGAAGTCTGTTAGTAAGGAACCAGAAAGACCACCCTCTGTTGCAAGTCAGAAGTCTGCTAGTAAGGAACCAGAAAGACCACCCTCTG
>JAUKPP010027094.1:2377-13002 GCA_032273245.1 Phyllaplysia taylori | reverse complement strand
GAGAAACCCCCCCCCCCCCCCCCCGAAAAAATCCCTGCAGAAAACCCTCCAGATCGTCCGCGACCGGGGATCGAACTCGGGTCTTCCGCATGATAGGCGAAGAGCCTAATCATTACACCACAGCGCCGGTCGTTTGGCTTTATTTTTCTTGCAACACTAATAGGTCATTTAAGAGACGGGTTACTTCGATCCTGCCTGTCACTGTCAGAGCCAACCCGGGCTGAGAGGGAGAATGTCACAGTCGAAATACGGAGATGTAATAGACCCTACTCGACAAACTGCCCCATGTGGGCAACTCATAATTCTCTGCATGGAAGGCAAACAGCCTTACTATTACACCACAGAGACGAGTACAGTATAGACATGCTAATCCCCCTATATGGTATAATGGGTAGGCTATTTGTCTATCATGCGGAAGACTCAAGTTTGATCCAATATGCCGACGATCTCGTTTTTCTGCTGGAATTAATCCCTCTCAGTCAGACCCCAGGATTGGCCTTGACAGGCAGGGTCGAGAAGTAGCCCTTGTTGCAAGGGATGTAAAACAAGTAACCAAGCCAAACCACCCATGAGGGGATAGGAGCTGTCCAGAATTGTTCACTTGTTTGCTTAGATAATGTTTTGCTGCACTATTGACACCATAAAGTCATCTCAATTAGGACAAAAGTCACACACAGAATGAAGTAGAGGATTGGTTGTAAGTGATACCAGATTTGGTTTGGTTACGTTTTGCATCCCTTGCAACACTGTTTGGGTTTGTTACCAGTTTTACGCCCCCTGCAACACTGTAAGGTCACTTAAGAGACGGGCTACTTCGACCCTGCCTGTCAGGGCCAACCCGGGCTGAGAGGGAAAAAATCCCAGCAGAAAAAAACACAGATCGTCCGCGATCGGGGATCGAACCGGGGTCTTCCGCATGCAAGGCGAAGAGCGCAACACTGTAATACAGTAGAACCCGCATATCTCGACGGCTGTTAACTCGACACGATTTGGAATTCCCAACTTTTTCTATACTTACACTACACCCACATCCCTCGACTCTCTGGGGGCTCTCGTGGTCTAGAGGTTAGTGCTGTCTACCTCTCATGCCGAAGGTCGTGGGTTCGAACCCAGGAAGGTACCGGCCTGTTATCCCCAATAAATTTCTTCTTCTTCTCTATCTATGCCTTGTCTACTCTTTAAACCAATTTTCTGACTTTCTCTCACTCTCTCCTTTGCCTCCTCCATATCCCTGCAACTCTTGTCGCCTTCTCTTCTCTTCTTTCATGTCTACTCCTCTTTCAACCACACTCTTGATATTAGGGTAGGTAAGATCAAAACACCTAGTCTTCTCGGATAAGGACGAAAAACCTCGAAGGCCCCATTTGTATGTTATGCATGTTAAAGGTCCCTTGGTGGTTAAAAATCGAAAACAGTAGGCCTGCCGCCCGAGCAAAATTAAAAATTAATCCCTACCCAAAAATACTTTGGAATGGTTCTGGGCGCTTAAATGACCTTATAGAGTTGATGGAGCCTTTAAACCCTACCCAAACAAACAAACAAGTCAACTTTCTCTTTACTTGATGTGATTTCAATAGACCCAGCAATGTCAACTTGTGCAGGTTCTATTGTGTAGATGGGATACGTCAACCCTGGCTGCCTGACAGAGCCAACCAGGGCCGAGAGGGACGAATCCCAGCAGAAAAACAAGATTGTCCACACGTGGGAACAAATTTGGGTCTTCCTCAATCCTAATGATAGGTGAATAGCCTATCATAGGACCAGAATTGAAGAGTATTTTTCTAAAACTCAGTGTTTGCACTTTGTTGAAAATAGAGTAAGCCATACCAGAGGTACCTATATCTTATGGACTTTCGCTCTCAAATCTTGAAGTGGTGCAAATCTCCCCAATTTTCAATACTAGAAAAACATATTTTGCTATTATATCACAAGTTTATCCTGCAAGAGAAAATGCTGATTTTCTCAGAAGTTCCCTGAATGCAAACATCTAGTTTTGAAAAACGCTCTTCAATTGCATTCAAAAGTCGACAACATTTACAAGACCAACTACAAACAACACCAGAAGTGGATTAGTCTGCAAAGTCGTTTATTCTTGTAAAAATGTGAAATAAAAAAATACATTGCGTTAACTATGTGTCCTAGCGCTGTCTCCAAGGAACACAGCAGCCTCGGCGTAGGGTCCACCAAGAACAAGGCCGAGGAGAGAGAGAAAGTGTGGGGGGCAGGGATGACATTAAGGTACATGTACAAAGCCAGAGAGAAAAATGCCACAAAAACTGATGCGCAAAGGAGGAAGGGAGGGGGGACTGAAGCAGTGTACACCAAGCAAAGGTTGTCTTTCTCTCTCTCTCTGTCACACTCAAGGGAGCTGTACAGACAGATTGTAAGTATTGGAGATATAATGGGTTAAGGGAAGAGGGGGCGCAAGGACTCGCATCGACGGAAATCTTTGTCCAACATGTTGCTGGCGGTGTGGACCTTGAAGCTTTGAGCTGAGAGAGCTAAGGTGTGTGTGTGTGTGTGATAAGTTGATGGAGCTGGGGCCCTGTGAAGGCGCACACACATCACTCAGCCACACACACAAACTGAAACAGAACTTCGAAGTTGAGTCTTAGTACTCTTATCTATGAGAACAGATCTATGACTAGCAGGTAGAAACATTAAAACACTGAACAAAAGCCGGTGAAGAACAAAAGAACCCAAAAGCATGGGGGAACTGGGGGGATGTATAGGAGAATATTGGCCCGTGGAATTGCACAACCGTTTCTTTTTCCTGATGATAACCAAATAAACCTCAGATCTAGCACAAGACACAACTTGATTCAACATGACAACAATTATGCTGTGCAGCCCAAGTGTATGTGGGATGACACAGAACAATTCACTCACACAGCTGTACTGTGGCTAAACCTTCCCATACAAGGCAGAACGTCGCACACACAAAAAAAATGGAATTCTGGTCACATGGAATAAATGAGTAAAATTGGACCAATCAATGCATCAACACAAGCCGCTGGTAAGGAAGGCAGTTGAACAGCCAGAAGCCAACCGCATGGACATTGGACACGGCTAGAAACGACTCGGACCACACACCCTACGCAATACGGGTGTACATTATCCTCTTCCAGCACTGCCTAATCTCTTGCCAGACTAACTTAAGTTTGGTTTACATCCACAAGCACACTCTCACACATGATACATACATACATGAATATTGATACTGAACAACTTGTGTAGTCTCTAACTTTCCTGCTCTTTGCTTGTGTTATTTTCTGATGTGTGAATTATTCCAAATTTCTCCCCAGTAAGAGGCTGGGGTTGGGTGAGGCAGGGAACATGATCAACTCAGCACAACTAATTCACAACTTGGAGGGGGCTTAAAAACCGATCTTTCACAACAATTAAATTCACAACTGAGGGGGGGAAAAGAACATCATGTTTTCTGGCAGACCTTTTCTGAACATATCATAACACAAGACGGGTGTGGGTCACAATTGAGCAAGACATGCTACAAACCTAGGAAGCAGCCATCAAAAACAAGAGTCACATCATAACAAACTGATATTATAACCCTATATATGCATTATGTATTTATGAATTTATGTATATATTTATATAATCAGTATACATGTGTAATGATAACATGTCTGCTGCTTACTCAAGGAAAAGGATCTTTACTTTTTGGCATCACTACCAAAACCGTTACAAAGTATGAGTAATTAAACAACTTTCTGGGACCCAACATTTTTCTTGTGCTCAGAGCAAGGAGGCAATCTGCAAGTGTCAACTGTCAAGCAAAATACGACCTTACCAGCACTTATTCCCTACACTGGTCAATACAGATGGTAAAATTTTGTAATTAAACTGGCAAAGATTCTTGGAGGGAATTTTGTGGCAAAGGTTTTTGGAGGGAATTTCAATGCCATGAAGAGGTTGTCTACCATTTTCCCTCTGTTGGTACCACATACCTCTTGTCACGTACTTCTGAGGATATAGGGACAGCCAAATCTTTCTCACTCGCATTCTCTCACACTTTCTCTAACTGACCGTCTCTCTCACTCTCTCTCTATCTAAATGTTAAGCAAAGGAGAGAACTCCTCCAGGGCACTCTTGGTGTTGACGAATGGTGTCAGTGCCTCCTACCACTATCCAATATCAGATGGTGTAGCGAATACATAGTGAGTGGGTGAGTCAAGTACATGATGAAATGGGAATGTCCAATGTAAGGATGGGATGAGCACAAGGAGGTTAATTCACAAGGGTCTGCTATCAAATGCCACTCTTAAGAAACACCAAATCAAACAAAGGTGTGGTGTTGAGATTTGCAGATGGGGCGGACTTGTCTTTGAGTCTTTGATTGGAGTTATTTATAGAGGCCCCTGCTTCTTTGGCTGCTTTAGCCTTAATCTTGTGTTTCTTCATTGGAATTGTTTTAGTGGAGGGTTGTGACTCTCCATAAAGATGTATGGGCAAGGGACATTATGTATGTAGGCATGAATGTGTATGTGCACGTGCATGCCTGTCTGTGTATTTTTGCATGTATGTGTGTGAAAGTGTCTACATGCACACGGAATATCTGCGTGACTGTGTGCGTCCGTCGAGTGTACCCCTGTGTTCACAAAATACAACTTAAGTCAGACTTGGGAGTAAAACATGAATTCATAATGAATGAATGAATGAATGAATGAGTGAGCAAAATAAAAGTATTGCGGAAAGCAGTTCAAGTGAAGAGCAACTGTGTACAAATATAGCAAGTATGGACAGCAGCAGACATTGGATGGTTTTGTGGCAGACACACCGGTCACACATACAACATGAGCGGTCACACATACAACATGAGCGGTCACACATACAACATTAGCATTATACATCTAGTAGACAGGACTTAAACAAGACCTAGCTGTCAAACTTTTATGGCTTCTTACTCCTTTATAATGGGCTATACAGCACCTTTGATACTAGAAGGTCAGCAGAACAAAGCAGCTGCTAAACTAGAATGGCTTCTCACTTGTTTATTGTGGACTATACAGTGCCTTTGATACTATAAGGTCCTATCAGCACCATTAGGCTGTAAGCTGCTGCCACTTAACAGGATAGGAACCCGCATCCACCAAGACAGGGCCCTGTGATCCTGCCTGATCAGGGTAGCAACTTATGGGTTGAATGATGAGCAACGCTACTAAACCAGTGGGGCCTGCTGTCAAGCTAAAAGCTACAGAGCACTATAATGAAGCAATTAGATAGTACAAGTATTATAGGAATTATTTTGTCTACAGAGAGCACTTTGCAGCTCTTTATTTTTCATTGGACAATGCATGACGTATGTAATCTTACACCAATTGCCCATGAATTGTCTAAGACACTATGCAGCATGTGAGAAGGCAAGGCACCAACAATCTGCTTGTGTGTGTGTGTGTGTGTATGCGTGTGTGTGCACTAGACTGCCCTTTCATTCTATGTGTTTGACACAAGAATCTAGGAGTGTGATGTAAAGTGTTGATGGATACTGAGCTACACAAACTTTCTTCAATCAAAGCATTGCACATGGCAGGCTTTGTGCTGAGTGTGTGATCATGTGTGTCTAAACAGGATGAGTCTTGCTGTGCTGCTCCGAACTACGCCAGACTGGGCAAATCTATAACAACTGCTGATCTCAGCATGTAGACAAGTATGCTTTCCTTTTCTTTTACAAACATTACAAGTTCAAATCTCTTATGGTTCATACAGATTCCTACATAACCATCTGTATAGTTCCCCGCAAAAAATCCACAACTATTCACATCTCCAAGTGTTTCTCTTGTGTCTGTGGAATTAAGCAAATAGGGTTGTCGGTTTCCCCCACACAGACACAGAGACACTTTTGTCATAGTAGTCCTTAGCTACTTTTACTTGAGATGTCACATATCCAAACGCACAGGCACACACTTACAGTACATAGCATTAAGACTATGGGGAGGAGAAACGTTTAGCTGCACTAAAGTTCACTTTCACCAACACCTACAACTCTTTCTTGCATTATCATACACACACATGAAGTGACGTCCCCACCAGTTATCTTAAGAGAGAGAGTCATTCACACACGACCGAGTAGTTAAGCTGTTACGGGGTAACCACCCCGCTATGCTGTACCTCTAACACGGGACAGTATGGTAGACCAGCACATGAGTATGTTAAATGAGTGACTGTCTCGTCCCGCCTCCCTCAGGCAACGATAGGTGGGTGGGGTACAGGTCTCCTCACTCGCCGCCAACATCCGCTCCGTTGGTGGTGGCTGCTGATGATGCTGCGGTTGTTGTTGACTCGGTGACGTTGCCGTCGCTGCTGCTGGTGGTGGTGGTGGTGGTGAGGGAGGACTCCATCAGCTTCTGCTTCAACATGGACGGGTCCTCGATCACTGCTGTGGTCATCTTGAGCTCACTCAACTGCTTGGTTACTTCATCCCCGGTGTGGGTCAATTTCTCAGAGGTCCTGGTCACAAACTCACTGGTCCTGGTGGTCACCTCATGCTGGAGGACACACAAACAGACACACAAAGTTACAAACAATGAAAACCATATAGACAACAGGGTTAGTTACTGTTCTTATGGCCGTTTTCAGGGATGCTCTTGGGGTTTTGTCAAAATGACTTGCATGTTTCTGTGTGGTAGTAAATAGAAAACTGGCATAGGACTTCAGCTGAAAATAATGACTTGTCTTTCAGTGAGCATAACAACGTTGGGTTGAGATGAAAAATGTGCAACACAGCATCCCTGTGCTTGGACAGGAGAAATTTGCTGTAAAATACCATATTTCCTGAACACATCTCAGCACACATGTTGCAGACCACGATGCTATCTAACATTTGTCACTTTGAAGCTACTTCAGAATATGGACATTCTAAAAATCCTAAGAGCCAGGAAATCGAATAAGACAATGGTAGCTTTTAGAAGTAAAATTAGAATGTTACTTTTAGTAGAAGGACTGTCTACACCCGGCCATCCTAAACAGAAGATAAGAAACCGTAAGCATTCCACAGCTTTTATTTATCATCTGTGCTGCAAATGAAAGGAAATGTGGTTAGTTCTTATTTGAGATTACTAGAGGAGGGATGGGCATAACAAAATTGTGCCTAATTCCGCTAAGTTCTTTGTGACACTTTCACAGATTAAAAATTACAGACATATTGGTCATACATTATGTTAGAACATTTGAAAAATTATAGAGCAAAAATCCAAAGCATTAGCAATTAATACAAAAAAAAATGTCACTAATATCATTACAAATCAAAGTTTCATTGCTCTAAAGCACTGTCATCAATTACAGCATAGCACGATACACAGATAATGCTTTCAACATTTATTTGTGTTTTAAATTTCTTTTTAAAGATCAGGTCTTTCGCATGTAGGCCTATTTGATAAAAATGGAGCATATAATCTCCAGACACAACCCTGCCGATACATCTGTAAAAGATTTTGCAGACAACATGGAGCGAGTTATTAGAATTAGATATTTACAGTCATAAGATGCGAGTTTTTAATAAACATTACATAGGTAGTGGCAATCAAAATAATATTTCTAAAATTTCTTGTGGCTTGATAATATTTAGGGAGAAAATTCCCAAGTTGGAAATTACATCTTAACTCTCAGAATATCGAAGAAAAAAAAAAAAGAAAGAAAAACAACAAAACTCTCAGAATATTTTTTTGGGGTGGGGTCCTCATAATCAATAGTAAATGCCTTATCCAATTCTGAATTAAGAAAAAATCCTGAATAAGCCCATCCCTGTAAAACCAGTGACAAAATATAAGAAAAATAGCTAATACTGAAAGTGGCTGTTAGTATACATAGTTAAAATGTTTGACATGTAAATATTTGTGCCCGTGTGTGCATTTCTGTGGCTGTGTGTCAAGTTTTAGCAAGTATTTGTGTTTTAGTGCAAGCAGTCCACACAAGAGGGAAGAAAGCAAGAGCTCAGTACTGACCCCTTTGCCCCTCCCCTCCCCAAAGGACGATGGTCAGTTAGAACCGAGGATACGACACAGGTGGGGGGAGAGTAAAGAGGCTGGACACAAACACTTCAACTGATATAAGTTGTCGTTATTGGACAACATCGACACAATATACACACACACTAGCAATGTATGCGTGTGATTGTGAGGGTGAGGTTGCATGTGTGTTTATAGTCCTAGTAGAAGCAGTGTTGAGGGGCTCCCTGTCAACAAAATTAATGTATACAGGATTCTCTGGCATGCTACTTGGACGTTGAAAAAAAAGTACCTGAACTAGCCAATTTTGCGCTTTTAAAAAGTATTTGAGAACTAGCAATTTTGCCACTTGATAAGATATTTTCTGCAAACTGGGATTCCCTTGCGAAATTCTAAATTGTAATGGGTACTCCCTTATGTCACATCTATGAGGTTCACTAAATCACAAAATCATCAACACGCAAAAGTATTAAACCTGCCGGTAAGGTATTAAACCTGCCCGCATTGTTTTCTTGGGACTTGTTTCCTGTACAGCATAAGATGAGAGTTAAAACTTAAAGATACGTGGTGCTCTTCACAACTACTGGTATGTAGGAGGACGCTGGGCGACCCAAAGATTTTTCATTTTTATCTTTGGCCAAAAATAAGAACAAAAAAGAGAGCTGCATGCGCAAAAGAAAGATGGGATGCAATATGGCTTCAGATTGACTCAGAGCCTGGAATATTATGTCCTTGGTACATGGTGCTTCATGTCTACTTTCCTCACTTTCCCAAAAGGGACCTGGCATCCAGCTACAAATCTCTCTGTATGTTAGTAAGCGATTGAGCTCCTGAAATAGGACAGCATCGTTTGTGTGTACTTTGAAGCAAGTTTAGTGGTATTTCTTACATTATTATATTAAGCCAGTTAGGGAAATGATAGAATATTAAGTTAAAATAGAATCTGCTGCTGAGCTATAATATTTATGGTGCAAACTAATTCATGATTTCTTTATGTAGGTATTTGGTTTTGGTTTTTCCGCACTACCAACACTGTCAAGTCATTTCAGTGCCAGGAAGTAAATATAACGACGATAGAAAGTTAGTGACACATAGAAAGAAGTAGGAGTAGACCACATTAGAGCCCCTGCCAACCACCCACAAATTGATGGAAATTGATTGTGTCTGTAACCGACAGCGTCTTGGGGAATGTTGAGAAAGAGAGGAGAGAAAGAAAAAAGAGAAAATGGGAAATTGTATAAAAGTTTGGAGTTTTTTCTAATGAAAAGACAAGACGAAAATTGGTTTGTTGGTTTTTATTTTACACCCCTTGTCACAGTAAGCTTATTTTATGTCAGGGCCAATACAGGCTGAGAAGGACACATCATCCCAGCTGAGATAGAGGGAATCTTGTCCAACATGAGGATCGAACTCTAGCCCTCTGAGAGATAGACGAAGAGTGAGTCAACCATGCTGTTAAAAGGTAAAGAAGGGGTGTGTCATAGTGTGTGCATGTGTACGTGTATGGTAGGAGGGGGAGGGGGTGTAACTTAATGTCCATAAGCTTCTGAGGTCAAGGCTTGTACTTGTACACAGTCTAAGGCTATGGTTAAACAAATAGCAGCCTAAGCCTTTGGTTAGAGATATAAGAGTACAAGAGTTCTGTAGTAAGCATCAGACATAGGGCGTCCTAAAGCTATTCTTCTTGTTGGCACATGAATCCAACACGGAGCTATCAACGCTGACAACTGAACACGCAAGGTTAGCAACATACTCACAGCCAAAAAACAAGACTAAAAAGCACAGAGAACGGATTGGCACAGAGTTAGAAACGGACCCGATTATATTGGGACCGAAAAGTCTCTCTCCCCCCCTCCCCCCAAACCTGAAAGGGGTGGGATGGGGGGAACTTTTTTACTAAATGGACACAGGGAGGAAGTGAGGTGTCACCCAAACTCTCCCCCTCCATCCCCACCCAGGGATAAAAGAGTCTCTTGTTTTCTCCCCTCACCTGTGTTTCCCGCAGCACATCGGTGACTTCATCCAGTTTTTCTGACAGGCCGTTGCTCACTGCTGGAGGGAGGGAAACCAGAGGGCCAGTCAGGCATGGAGGATCAGCACAGACACACACATCAACACGTACAAACACACTGGCAAACAGATCGACGATCAACTCCGGGACACACAGACACACACGTCAACACATACCAACACACTCACTGGCAAACAAATAGATGATCAACTCAGGGACATACACACGCAAACATCAACACATACAAAGACACTGACAAACATACAAATGAGAAGAAATATCACATCAGCATATCACCCAAAAGCACACACTGCAGTTTTGCGGGGTAGTTTGTGCAAGGTATCTGGGGGTAGAGGGCAGAGGGGGTTCCTTTTCTCAACCCTGCGAGTGTTTTGGCCAACTTTGTTTAGCTATAATACGGGCATTGCAAAAATGCACAAATAGGAGCACTGACTAGACTAAGTGCAGTCCCTGTGTGTATACAGACTCATTCACCTGAGAAAACTTCTATCATAACTGACCCATTTTATTCTTACAAGTTCCTGCAAGGAGTACACTTGTTTGTGTTGGTATTGATTTTATATCCCTCGTAACACTAACATTTAGGCGCGTTTTCGGTAGTTGGGGGGGGGGGGGGGGGGGGGCGGGGG
>JAUKPP010026872.1:0-13236 GCA_032273245.1 Phyllaplysia taylori | reverse complement strand
CCCCCCGCCCCCCCCCCCCGCAAAAGGTAGGAGATAGGCTACGCCTTTTCTCTTTGGTGGGAGAGGCAGCAAGGGCAGTAATTCTATTACTAACATCTGAAAAAAGTATTTCAAATATATGTTGGCTAATGTGATACATTTTGTCTTTGTAGATAAGTAGGCGCGGGGGCGAAGCGTGACCCTTGCGTAAGAGCAAGCAAATTAAAAGAAAGATGGCTTAAAAGAGAACTTAGATACATTTTTATGCCGGGCAAAAAAGGTGGGGCAAGCACTGCTTTCTTTGTTTGTATAGGCTCTACGCCAGTGAGTAGGCGACATTAAAAGGTAGGGCCAGTGGTTACAACAAGAGAGGGGTTAGGATAGACATGTGTAGTGCTGGCGGCTATAGGAAGTACTTCCCTATAAATCACAGACAGATGAGAGGAAGACTCCACACATCCTTGGAGTCTTAGGCCTACGGGACTTTGGCATAGGGTTTGAAGACTGAGGTTAGAGACTTGGTTGCTTGTATGGATGTCCTCCTGTACATATGGCGAAGACACATCATAGTGGACATCATAAGATAAGGCAAGAACCAAACAAATATATCTCTACAGTCCGGTAGACACAAATACTGGGTCTGTAAGTATACACATCTGTGAGACATCTTCTGCTTGGGTCTTACTGTGATTCTTAAAGATGTGTGTTGGGGAATCAGTCCATGGAAACCTGGGAAAAATCAAGAAAATGTGTAAAATGGTGGAGTGGAGATAGAATGGCAGCTTCTTTATGGGCTTTAAAGTATAAGTATAATGACGTCTCTTTGTCAATTATAGCCCACTCAACGCCACAATTGTTCGAGGCTTGCGAAGCTTTCTGAATGTCGGATTAAAGATCAGAATGTATCTAACCACTTTGTTGTTGTCGTCCATAGCCCCACCCATTATTGTAATACTCTTTAACTTTAACCATTAGTATTTACTATACAGCAGCCTCTCACTCTCATGATGTCAATTAAAAATTATTATAACTAATGCCTTTCATCCCTTTTACTGCGCTAATTCGAGAATATGAATTCAGTTTTAAGAAAAGTCACAACTTCTTGTAACGTTCTGTAATAAGTGAAAAAGAAGGCCATAGCTAACGTGTGTCTGAAATGGCGCTTTCACAAAGAGCAGTAAATATTGTGACACCGTGAAAACAAAGGAAGTAGAAAAATAGTTTTCCAGATGAAAGTGGCTTTCAGATCAAGGGCTTATGTGTGCGTTTCTGTAAAATCGCGCTCCTGGGTCGTAAGTTCTGGGGAATTGGGAGAAGTCTCATACTGTAATGGAAATTGAATCAGCAGTAGCCTATAGAAAGAGGCAGAGAGCAGTAAGGATTGACATTGATTTCTTTGGGGAGGGTCTCTTCTCTATGATCCAGGGGTGCACAAAATGTTTTCATCGTGGTGGCGATTACCTTGAGAATTTAAGCACTATTCAAGGTAAGATGTGTGAAAGTTTCGTCACTCCACGTCTTAAATTGTGGATTTTATAGCCTTTTTCTGTTTTTCTATGGGACAGCCCTCATGTATAAGAATATGACACCTGACATGTGTTTTTATTTGTTTGTCATATTCTTTCAGTTCAAGGACAGTGCAGAATTGACGAATCTCACCATGGTGACTGGTACTCAATGGAAGTGGGTCGTGACACTTTTACCATTGTGTCAGAAACTGCGTGGGGGAGCTTTTCATGTGTGCAGCGACACGACCATGTCAACCCTAATGAAAACTTGGAGTTGCGGAAAGGTGTCAACTCAACCATGTTGATGAAAAAATCTGAGTATGTAGTGTGGTTTGAGTTAGTCTTATTTTTTTTAGTCCCAGGTAGTATGCGTGGAAGATGTGTACTGGGTAATTGTAACAATTATTAGTATTTTTAGAAAAATGGCATAGGGAGGGTAGCTGGTTGGTTTTGGCTTAACGCCCCCTGCAACGCTGTACAGTCAACCTGTCTAAGACGACAGCCAAATATCAAGAAGACAAGTGGTCACTGTAGACAGGTGGTCGTCTTAACACTTTGTAGTCACTTGGCGGACTTGGCACATCTATGTGCCGGCCCAGTTTCGCCCATCCAGCCACTCAGCACATAGATGCGCCAGGCTACAGCAGCCCAGTTGCATCATGGCTGGCTGCGCATAACCAGTAGGGTTCTTTGTCCTTCTGGCTGTGTGACTACAAAGTGTTAAAGAGGGTTAATAAACAATGCAATTTGGGAGTCGTTGGAAAATTGTCGTCTTATGCAGGTAGTCGCTTGAGCAGGCTCAACTGTGCTTTAATGTCATTTATGAAAACTTTGTAAAGTTGCTGGGGAAGCCAGGATTCAATGCCAAAACCGCTGTGTCTGTTTCCTCATCGCTTGTCTAACTTGCATGTCTGTGTCATTTTAGTTCATTTCTCTACTCCCTTAGTTCTAATCCTGGCTCATGTTTAGACCACACCTATTTCCGTGTAGGAGGATTTGTGAAGCAAGATCAAACTGCGCTTTGCAGTAGGCCTACATCTAGTACTTCATGGTTGAGCTGCACTGTGAGGCTGGAATTAATGATAAATAGTACTTTTTTCCCTCCTTCATGTTTTGCTATTGTCGTGCACATCCCTAATTATTATACATACCATATTTCCCATGCCCATGAAAAAAAGGGATACGGCAGCACATGATTGAGATCCTTTTTAAAAGAAAAAGTTTTTCTGGGTTTCTTTAGTATGGGTTAGTAGAATCTTTATTTATTTTGTCTTGCCTTATGTGTTTGTAAAAAAATTTCTGAATTACGTTTTCTTTCCTGTGAGGAGTCGAATGCTGGCAGAGGGTGTAATGATTAACTGTACAGAGAATTAGTATTGTCCAAGTTACACTTAGAAAAATCGTCTGAGCTGATAATTTTATAGAGTAATCCTAAAATTCCAGTATGTGAACCAACCTTGTACTTGTACCTTTCTAAATGATTCAGCAGGTTTCATATACTGAGCAGAACGATGACTTTCAGCTTTTTTCTTCTTTGCCAGTGTACACCTCAGACTCATGTATTTCTTAGGGATTGCTGTCAAGGAGGGACTAACTCTAAAATATTTTTTTCATGTCTTTCCAGCAACTGCTTCGTGTGTTTAGATGTCTTGTGGAGGACAGAAAACATCTTGCAGTACAGGCAAAGTAAGATAATTTAATTTGTAGGCTTATGCAAGTTTCAGCATAGGATGTTTGAATTGTTTGTCATGTCCATACATTTAGTATGGTATGCATGTTCATTAAGATACATGTCTTGCAATCTGTTGAAATGTATTAAACTGCGATCCTAAAAGGGAGAAGAAGTCCTTCTTAAAGTCAATGTGGGTGTTCTGAATTTTTAGATGTTTTTATTGCATACTCGTAACTCAATCTGTTTTCATATCCCATTGTTTTGATTATATATTCACATATGGGGCAACTCAGTACCTGTTGTCATAATAACTCTGCTGATTTGTTGAGAGCAACTTCCAAGAACACATTGTACAACTTTGCAATCGTTATGATCTTATCACATTGAGAAAGCAGGTTAAAATCTCTACAGCCATTGAAATTTATCATTATAATTTATAATAACTTTTTTCCCCAGGTGGTTGCTTTTCCAGCAACACGGGCTTCGAGATACTATGTAAAGGCATATCAAAACTACCCAGTCAGAATGAAGTTACTACTCTCTTCCGTGAGTATTCTCGTGCTATGTGTTTGCTCCTACATTTATTGATCAACAAATGAACATCTTATGAGGTTAATGCTTACAATTGATGAAATCAAGTTGTTGAAAGGTTACAAAACTAAGTGAGCATGTATGTTTCTCTTTTCACCATTTTGTTAATGTCAATTTTATCCTATTCATATTTTTTATCATGAGACTGAAAATATCCTCCTCTATCATCTACTAATCTACTATCGAAAGGTAAAATGCATTTTTTTTCATTTCAGTGGTAAAATTTGAATGCTGGATAAGTTTCATATCTTGATCTATTTGTTCTACTTTCATTTTTTGTTTATCTTATGTGTTTTATTGTTATTGTTTCTCAGGACAAACACTGAAGACAGTCAATTGTATCGACACATGGGAAGGCGTGTACCAGTTCACATATGAAGTAAACTTTGGTGGCGGTGGTATCTGTGACAACCCAGACAACCAGCTCCAGGCCTGCCAGGACCCGGGGTCTGCATATGTGGACAACCAAGTGTTTCTTATGACATATGCAAGATGTTTTGGTGTTCAGACATCCAAATCAGAGAGTGAGTTTTTCAATGCTATGTTAACATTTGCTGTTGCTTATTTAGTTTTCTTTAATCCATCTCACTGGCTATTAAAAAATATTTTATGGATTTACTTTTTTTATTTGTTTTTTCCTTTGATTAGGATTGTATGAGTTTTTCAGGACAGTCTTTGGAATTAATTCTCTAACTTGAACCCTTTATTTGCTTGCAGCAATCAGATACCAGTGTATGGGCAGCTGGTATGCCCTTATCGATGGCGAGGGTTACACTTTTGCTGCTATTGCGGATACCGTTGAGAAAGATACCAGGGAGAAGTACAAGTGTTTGGTGAGGATTTGGGAAGCTTTTGTTTTTCATTAGCCACTTTTCAAGCATGCTTGATAACATCCTTGCGAGTTGGATTTAACATTGTTAAACTAATTGAGTAATAGTGTTTGGTGTAATTGATACTTGGAGTGTCTTTTCATACTCTGAAGTTACGTATGTGCATATTTTTTAGCTTCTGTAACTTAAATTATTTTAAAATAAAATTCCAAAATTTTACAGGAGGCTCATCATTTTCATTTTTAGTATTTGAAGATCATCACCATTTTTGTTGAAACAACATTGTCTCCATATTCTCAAAGTATTGTGTTTACCAAATGTATTTTCAACTCTTTCTATAAAAAAAACCCAACCAAATACATCTGAACTGTATGTGTGCATACTTTCTTTTTTTTTTATGTCTTACATCTGATTTTAATCTTGCTTTGTGCAGATGACAAAAAGGGACCAGAAACAAGAAGACAACTCCATTCATTGGGGTATGTCTCGTTTTGCTGACTGCAGTGCACTCAACAGTATCTACAGTTCTCCGGTGAGACTGAGGCTGAGGCGAGGTAAGCAAATTGTTAGGGGTGCAAATTTGTTGTAAGTTTATGATATTCCTACAACAACAAATATTTGTCTCTGTAAAGTATTGAAAGACTGCTAGTTTCTAAATCCTGTTGCTTCATTACAAGATGGTTGTCCATGGGTTCTGTAAAAAGTTAGTTAAAACGGATTTTGCTTTAATTAGTAGTAATTCAGATTTGTGCATATTTTATGTAAATGTTCAAAATTCCGACAACAAAATATTATCTCTTCACTGTAGGCTATAGAAAGATTTCCATTTTTATATAAAGATACCATGTTTTATCACCCGATAATAACCCTTGAGTTGAGTTCTGCAAAAAGTTCAGTGAAAAAAAAATTTGCCTTATTTTTCAATTCTGAGTTATGGGCTCTGAATTAGTTTTAGTGTTGATAGTGCTATGAAACCTCAGCACGGCTCAGGATATCAATACCACAGAATAATTTTTCATGTGTTTTCCCTGAACCCAGTGCCCCTTCAGACACTGTATCCATATGTCACCCCACAATATGAATACTATAGAATCATTTTTCTTGTGTTATCCTGCATTCCAGTACCCCCTCGGACACCGTATGTCGCCCCGCAATGTAGCTTACCCAGAAATGTGTCCGGTGAATGGTACACTCAAGGTATCCAGTTCAAATCTCGCGTTGTTGTCAATGAGACGCATATCCACTACTTCACGCTCAAGAACAAGTTTGAGTACGAAGAGACTTATCTCTCCTGCCAGCAGACCCTTGGCACCCGCTACCTCATGACCAAATACATTGTGGGGAAATGGTGAGTCGCTTCAGGCTAAGATATTTGATATTCATAGATAAAGTACCTCGTCTCATATTTTTACAAATGTATGTAATTACTTTTCGTTTTAATTTAGTTGATTGTGGTGACAGTTTGTCAAGAGATATTCGTTTGGAGAACACTAGATGTGTTTTTATCCAACTTTAGTTTAATGTGAGTTCATTGTTTGTTTTAGGTGGCATAGAATGAAAAATGTGTTCAATCACGGATGGGCGTCCTTAGGATTTATCCTGAATTCAGAATATTCAGAATATCTTTTACTAATTAGGTGCTAAAAGCATCTTTAGAAGTTCCAAATTCACGTGTTTCTTTGTTTAGATGCAGGATTTCTTGTCCTTCTGGCGAATGTCAAAATTATTTTTAATAATAATGGATTGCATTTATATAGCGCATATTCCAATACTGGCTCAATGCGCTTTACAATCATTAAAGTTTTAGTACGAAGAGACGTTTTAAACTTGCTGTGTCCATCCCTGTTCAATGGAATTGGTTGAGTTGGTTTAAGTTTGAAGGTGCATGTGTTCAAATTTGAATACTTTTTGTTAACCGTAGTGTTTTCTCTTTTCCAGTGAAGTGGATTTTGTCTGCTACGACATTTTACCAAGGCATCATGGAATTGTTCGGTACAGAGTTGGTAAGCAATTGTGTTATATATGTAACTGCTTTTTCAACTCCCATTTATTCCAGTGGGGAGGGGGGGGAGGGCTTTTTTTTTTTTTACCGAACAAGGTTTGAAGACTTGATGACATTCTCCTGGCTTCGTTTTTTAAATAACTCCCTGAACAACACATAAAAAGAAAATTAAAAAAAAAATCTACCTGTCTGTATTTGAACAACACATCTACAACATGTAATCAAATACCTATGCAGTCGAACCTTTTCATGAGAACTGTTTAATGTCAAGGAGCAAAGTGGCCGCTTTAACAGATTTGACTGTATTTGTTGTAAAGACTTAAAGATTACAAAAGAGAAATGATTCTTGGAAAGTTTTCCTACATTTGTCTCTTTTGTGGTCATGTTGTATAGCCCTGCCCCTGAGCTCTCACCAACCTGAAATGAATGGTTCTCCTCTGGCTAACCTCATACTTGTTATTACTGTTCTAATTGAAACAGCTCCTTGTTGGCATAAATTTTAATGTAAGTGTTTGAATATATCAAGGATAGGATCGGAAACTATAGTAAACGGCGACATAAAAATTAGGCATTAAAATGTTAGTGAAAGCACAGCACTAGGGGCACATTGTAGTCATGTGTGAAAGTTATAGTCCTGGTGGCAACAAAGTTATCAGCTTATGAAACAGCCTTGTATTCTCACAGTGTCCTTGTTTTGGAATAGATTTTTAGCTTCTCCTAAACGATGCCCTTTTCCAGATATGATAGAAAGGTCCCCTACCCTCGATGTCTCTTGAGAGATTACTTTACAAAGCAGAGCTCTTACCTTTGATAAAGGGATAGTAGTCACTGTCACAATCACCATCATGATGTCATCACTTTTGGATTATTTCAGGCAAGCCGTCCCGACTGACAGATGATGAACTTGCGGACCCGGCGTTCATGGTGAAGAAGTTCCGGGAAGTCTGTAGTTGGCAGTCCTTCACCTTCAACCGCAACGACACGGACTGGAAATATGAAGTGTTGATTTGTGAGTTATTTGTCAAAGAACTTTGTGGCACGCACAAGACTAGATATTTTATTGCTCCCATCAAGAGAAATTTGCCTTGGCATGATAAATACATCTGACGGGCACAAGCAAACATTCACACACACACTTTATATTCTCACAGACATGAAAAGGCAGAAGATATGGACAATATTGAGACTTATGTTAGATTCCAATGGGATATTTTGGTTTTGCAAGAGGTGTTAAACCTAAACAAACCAAACCAGCCCAGAACAAAGAAGAAAAAGAAATGTCACAATATTTCTACTTTTTCTTCTTTTTCCATGACATTCGGACAGTAGAAAAAACAATCCATTTGTTGGTGCTTCTCCACTGTGCACTTTAGGTAGTCCAACTCAAGGCTGATATACAATTTTATTTCCTGTGGAGTGGGGTGCTGCCGTTTTTGTACCTTGGAGTCCAGGAGAAGGAAAAATTCTGAAAAGTTTTTCTATATTTTGTAGCTAATGACATTTTGTGTCCTGTTATACCCAGCCCTGTTAGAAAACCATGACTTAATCTTCCTTGTACTATCTGTCGTATAACTATGCATTATTGTGCTTGTATTTGCAGTGGATCCGCCCTCACCAGTGACGTGCCCTGTGGCCGGCAGGTACAGCTTTGTGCAGAATGTTAATGGTGAGCTGGAGAAATATCAGACACGTATCCGAGGTGTGACTGACCGGCCTCGTGTCCAGGTCAACTGTCGTATGATCGTGTCGGAGCTCAAGTCTTGCAGTCAGGACAGGTCTCGTATTGAAATTGACGAGGAATATTGCGAGAGTGTGGACTACAGAGGAAGGCCGATTGGAGAATATGGTAAGATATTATGTTGTCCTCGAAATTGTGAGTGAAGTGTCCACGAGACTAAGAAATTTGGCAGATTAATTTTTTTAAAGAGATAGAATGTCCTTTTGTCATTGTCTTTACTGAAATTTGTTTTTAATTCAGTTATTATACTCATTATTTGTTTTCTGCTTATCCCCATAGTATTCATGTCAGTTGTTTTTTGTTTGAAAATGCAGCTATATAAAATGTTCAGTTATTTTACCAAAATCTTAGTGACATCCCAGCTTTATATCAGTGTATCCATATGAGAGGGTACAGGCCCTGGTTTCCACTTTACTTTGTGTATCTCTAGATGTTTTGTCGTTTGAATATTGTTCTTTAGCTGTGTCGTGGTGGGTAGGAAGCTTTTTTATTCTAAGTTCTCTATGACAATAGATAGAACTGAATTCTCTCTCTCTCTCCCCCCCCCCCCCCATTCCCTCCCTACAGGCTGAGCATACATAATTAGATATGTCAATTGTCCCATATTTTTAGTTCTTTCAGATATTTTTAGAACTTCTCTTTACTTTATCAACAGATGAGCCTGACCACATCCTGACCTGTGTTGGCTTCTGGATGGAAGACATGAGGTCCTACATGATCACATATGACGAAGAAGATGCCATTTCCAGATTTAGATGTTGGGTAAGTCTCTATAGTGCTACCTCAGAGAAATGACCTTCACCAACTTTTTAAATTATTTTTTTTCCGTCTATTCTTTGTACTCAAATGAAAAGGTCAGATCTCAACAATTTGTACAAATGAAGTCACAAATCTTGCACATCTTTCTGCTTGAAAAATTAAGCTGTTCTTTTTACTCTCCAAGAAAATTGCATTTTGGCAGTTTGCGGTCTGCTCCCTCTCCTTCTTCCTAATATTGCTGTTATCTAATCCTGGGGCCGAAATTACCTTACAGTGTTGATAGTGCTGTGAAACCTTAATAGAACAAGAAATAAGGCTTCTTATGCTTCCTCCCCAGGTGTACGAGCGCATCAGCTGGACTGAAGTGTCCCTGTCCCGTAGCCAGACGGCGAGATGTCAGCGGGCTCAGAACTCACACAGCTATATGATGGAGGGCACAGGGTTGCAGATGGTGCTCACCGAAAACGAGCGACTGTGTAAGTGTCCCCAGAATGAAAAGGAGCCTTCTTATTTTACAGTTTTGGTTTAACATAACATCTCTTGCATGTATGTGTATGAATACCAAGTGTGTATATTTAGAGTAGGCATGCATGTCGTCGTGGTGCTTCCAATATGGCCTCATTAATGTTTTGCACTTTTGAAATGATGGGGAAAAACTGACCTGGCCAGACTCTATGTATCAAGAAAAAGCATTAGGGAAATATTGAATTTTAGCAAAACGGCCAGGTACCTTTGAACAAATTTAATACCAAATGTGCACTTGGGCCATTTTGGAAGCTAACACAACGTGTGTGCGCGCGGGAGTGTGTATTAGTGTTAGCGTAAGTTGTATTGACCATGCTCTTGATGGAGGTCAGTAAAGTACGAACTTATCTTACCATATCTAATTTCAACACTGTTATGGTCATTTATGAGGCCGAACTCCTGGTTACAATATTCATTTCAATTAGAATGAAGTCAGGGACTTGAAAACTCTGAAAAAAAGTTCTACCTCAGTCACTCCAGCACTTTGATTGATTTCTTACGGAAATTTGTTTGGTATCAGTAATTGTATAAACATTTTGTATTGAGAAGAAAAATGTTGCTTGTGCTTTTTATTCTCCCCCTTCCCTTCCCTCCCTCCCCCCCCCCTTTAAATCAACTCTCTCCGGGCTCTCTCTCTCAATCCGTTCCTTGTTTACTTTTTTATTTTGTCCAGGTTCTAAGATACAATCCCCTACACAAAATGCACGCCATGATATTTTCTCTTTTCCCTTTCAGTTGATGACTGCCCTCAGCGTTTTGACCCAGGCTTGAATCCACACATGCGACCAACAGTGATATACGTCCTGAGCTCAGCCCACAGGAGCTCACTCTCAGTGCTAGGTGTCATTACTGCAGCTTTTGTCACCTGTTTCTTGGTTGGATACAAACTTCATTGAGACAATTGTGTGCCTATATTGTTGCTGATATCATGCACTATTATAACTGACATTTATGAGAATGTTGATTAAAGAGGCGTCATCCTTTGGCTGTTTTAGCCTTACTGACACTTAGGATGGAAATGAGTCTGGGGAGTTGGAATTATAGGTTGATTTTAGTGTATTTTCTCTGTCTTCTCTCATTATACTCATAGTTAGGTATTAATATAGTTGAATTATCGTATGCTTTACTCTTTTAAAAGCTTTGTCACGCAATACAAGGTATTGCACTTCCAGTACAAGTAGCTGATGTACTGCCAACAATAGCTGTATTCATGGTCCCCATGGGGTTGGAAAATCAAGAAAAATGGGAATTTTGTGATAGGTTGTGAAGTCGGGAAAAACAAAATGTCTTACAATTTGAATAATGTAATCAACTGTTGGCAAAGAATTTAAAGTATCAAATGTATTATAAGCATTTTATTGTAATATTGATATAGATTTTCTTTTTGCAAGTCTCATGTTAAGCAATGATTAATTATTAATTGAAGGAAATATGCCAAACTTTATATGTGACTTTAATCTGTTTCTAATCTGGCCTTATGGCCTACTTTTTACACGGCGGCTTTATTTTCTCCTTGAGTAGGGCTCTTGAAAAAATTTTCAAAGTTTGGGTGGGGACCCTGTGTATTCACAAAACTTTTGAATGAACCTCAATATACATCTCAGAAGTGTCTCTTTGTCAGTTGCAATAGTTTGTAATGTCAGTGTCTATATGTGTGAATTTCTAAGCAGCAGATATAGTGTGGAAATGAGAGTGAGAGTTATATTTTATCTGAAGATGATTTTTGTGTAAATAACTTGTGAGAAAAATGTTCGAATTGTGTGTTTGACATGGGCTTGAGTGGTTTTATACTGTAGATACTGTGTGTTTGAGAACAGTTATGGTTTGTGTGTTTGATTGACCTTGCAAGTCAAGGACATCATTTCTTGAAGGTTATACAGCTGATGTGAATAGTCATACCCCAACATACACCACCTATTTGTTCTTATCTTGTCCTTTTCTTGTTTTGAATCTATCGCTTGATAAAAGAATTTATAATGGAAACATACTTATCCCATTGAAGATAAAGTTTTGTTTTCTTATAGGCCATATTATTCATAAGAAACGTTACTGACTCAGTTGGTAATTTTATTTCATGTTGTTGCTTTGTACCAAAACTAGGATATGCAAATTGGTGGGTTGTTTTTTCATTTCTCTCTCTCTCTCTCCATCGAGCATGCTTTATTAGATATTCAGGCTGAAAGGGGATATCTGATAGAAGTAATTTTATTTTCAAAGATTTTTGTCAAGAAAAGAAAGATTTGTATCTATCATTTTCTGCAGTAAGACCGAAGAAGTGATGACATTAAACTAGTTTTCAGATGATGATTATATATGGCTTTGATAGGAGATTGTGAAGTGCTAGGAGGGGATTTTATTGTTGTTGTTTTTTAGTTTGGAATTTTAGACAAATAAATTGTTATTGGTATTTCAGTGGAAATGACTGGTTATTTTTTAAACTGTAATTTATAAGCATCTCATCCTCATAATGGTAGCCTACTGTAAGAAAAGGCTGTATAGGCTAGCTACTATAGCTGCCACTATTTTAGGAGTTCAGTTGTTTTATCTCTAAGTCCCCATCGTAATTTGACCAAATTGATGCCTCTGTGCGAAGCATGAATCTATTGTGAACTGTTGATCATTTAAATGTGAGTCCTTTAAGCTTTCATTTACACCCTCCGCTCTGTGAGTGTTCAAAGGAGTTCAAGGGACATCTGAGATTTTATGTAATGTGAATTTTCCCTACAGACAATGTGAAACATTTTGAATTTTGAAAATAGTTTTGACTGTTTGTCTTTTTTACTTAATGGTGTTTTTTAGTGAGGAAGAGTGATTTGTTTCTATGAGAACAAGTGTAAACGTTAGAAATTTACGACTCATGGCGTCAACGCAGCTGGACTGGATCTGATTCTTGTAATATTTCTCATTGCTTTTATGCTATTTTCGTGTATCTGATTATCTCTGAAATCATTCTCTTCTGTGAAGTGCCTATCCCGACTCTGTTTTAACTTGTGTGAAAATGTTTTGGTATATTTTTCCAGTAAGAACTACACCTGATTTCTTTGTGCTCATGAAACTGTGCAGCACTTTTCTGTGTATGCAGTAATGAGCCAATATACTCACAATCAGTACCAATTGATACTCATTTGTTTCACTCTCAAGGGGAGTGAACCTGTATCTCCACGTTTGTTTTTTTCTTCTATTTGCACACTCTTTTTTTTATTTGTTCTTTTCTTTTTTCTTTTTTGTCTATTGTGCTATTTTGTTAAAATGTTTTTAAAAAAATATTTTCTTTCCTGAGACTTTGTAATGATTTGTTGTCTGATTTCTTTGCTGCTGACTGAGTTGTCAAAGTTACTTTCTTATTTGGTGATATAATCTATCACAGGTGTCCTCATAAATGGAGTGAGTTCTACAAGGAGAATATTTTGTCTTTGCTCTTTTAGTGCACACAGCACAACAATGCAGGGTTACACTGATCCTTTCTTCTTATCACAACGATCTGAACACTTATATTGCTTCTATTACACTTTGTCATTTTTCAGGAACAACATACCTTTTTCCAGATCTGCAGATACTTAAAGAGCGTATGAAACGTGAACACGCGCGATTTACTCGAAATTGAACTTTGCTGAAAGGTCAAAAGAAAAAAA
>JAUKPP010026762.1:1879-13863 GCA_032273245.1 Phyllaplysia taylori | reverse complement strand
CCCCCCCAAAGAGATGGCCAGTTGGGTGTGGTTCTCTCCTTCTGTTTCTTTATAATTTTCCTGATAAATCCTGAAATCCAGATGTATGAACCAAACTGATCTCTCTTCTATGTGATTCAACAGCTTTCATACAGGGCAGAACAACACAGCTTTCATACAGGGCAGAACAACTGGATTTCAGGATTATTTTTTTCTTTAGGTGGCACCTCTAGTAAATGTTAATAGAGTACTTTGCTACTTTCTGGCATGAACATTACCTCAGTGTCCATGGTACTGAAGAATTTATGAAAATACATCAAAGCACACTTCTGTCTGCAGATTCCTCCTTCCTCAAGCAAGCCTTCGAGGGTGAATACCCGAAACTTCTGCGTCTGTACAACGATTTGTGGCGACGTCTGCATCAGTTCAGCATCACACTGACGGTGACGCCGAGCGCTGGGGGCATACCAGACGTCATGGCATTGGGGGAGACGGACGAGGACTTCTTTGCTCAGACTGAGAAAAGTGGGCAGTCTTATGAGTGAGTGGTAGTTTCTAGGGTAAAATAATTGGTTCATTAACCTCCAAGTCTGAATGAATTTTTTTTTTTGTGCTGTGCATATGGGTCGTGGTAAAGTCCCAAGGATTTTGCAAGCAAAGCTCTCTAACTAAGAACATTTGGCTGTTTTATTGACTGCTTACTTTTGTCTGTCAGTGCAGACTCGTGTGGAATCCCAAAACCGAAAAATACTCATATGTTTTTATTTGGCAGATTTCTTCGCTGTAAAGTCTTGACTACTTTTAAGAAGGGCAGTAGAGGAAGCAGCAATTTGTTGTTTTTTTTTCTCTCGAGGATTTTACATGATTAGTACGCTGTTGTAGAATTTGGTCATGAGGCATTTGTGTACCGCTTCTGGTTCATAAGTCTAAGAAGTTTAACAGGTTTGCTAATTTTGGCTTGTTTCAGCTCGGAAAAGGCGTTGCGAGAGACTCTGTCAATGTTCGAGAATGCCTACCTGTCGCGCTCGCTGTCTCGCCTGTTTGACCCTATCAACCTTGTGTTCACTTCCAACACCTCCAACCCGCCCACCACAGAGGAAGTTGACAACGTTGTTAAAACCATCTCAAGGTGAGACTCGAATGTGGAGCATGTGACACTGAAAGACATCCTTGTCAGAAGAGGTTTATTTATTCTTTCCTTTTTTTTTGTCTTTCTTCCCCAATGCTGTATCTTATTTTGCGAATATTCCTATTAAAATATTTTTATGTTTGTTATCATTCTAATATTTATTTTCAGTTGACCCTAACATTCTGGCCCAATGGCATATAATAGCAATAGAAGGTGCTTTGCAGGCTCTTGGCAAATCTACATAGATCTAATCATTATTGTTTTACATTTTTCATTTATGCTTGGCCATCGCCTGTATTCTTGTCACCTCTTATGTTTGTTCTTTCTACAATGTAAGTCAGTCATGACAGCACCATTCAGGTGGAGCAAAAATATCATACCTAGATTTATGATAACCCTCTCAATCCCAATAGTGATCCATACATAAAACTTTTTTTCATAAGATAATGTCAAAAACATGTACAGAAGAGAGATGTTTCAATGAACATTTTTCTCAAATAAAGCTTGATGCTTGAAAAGTATCGCTTCTCTTGAGCTGACTTGTTTTCTTGTCACCCTCCCAGTGAGCTGAACGTGTCTAGTGTGGATGTGAAGCTGAGCATCACCGTGGCTCGCAACGTAGCCAAGACTGTCAAGCTCTTCTGTGTCAAGAGTGAACAGCTGGTAGGTCTCTCATGCTGGGATGTGCCTTCTGCAGATTTTACCAAGACTTCAACCATTAAACTTATAACCACTAGGATTTTATTGTCTTTCCAAATACCCATGTTTGTTTGCTATGATCAGTTTTACATCCATTTTGGCTTGTTTTGGGTCATTCTGAAAGTAAGGCCTAAGGAGTAGCTGTGAAAGTGACAAAGAAGGAAACTCTCAGTGTCAACTGTGCTGTAAAAGAACTTCATAATAGATAAGAATGTAAGAAAAAACTGTTTAATACTTTTACCGCAATAATTTCTGCATTCACAGCTGTCTACTGATGGAGAAGCCAGCCAAGTGATCGGCCCAGCCTCGGCTGGTCAAACCCGTAATGTTGGGGTTGTCAACACACTCTTCCACTTCCACCTTGCAGTGGAGAAGGTAAAGTATAGTGGAACTTGATCCAAGTGACTACATATACTAAACAGCCACTTGTACTAATGATTGCTTTTTATTGACTCTCTTACAGCATTTTCTTTAAAAATTTTCATTCTTCAAGGTTATCACTTGTTTAAGATCTTTTCTATTTCTTCTTGAAAATTCTTTTCTTGCACAGACAAGGGAGCAAACTACTGCTGTCCTCTACTCACAGTTACATACCTAGTGGATAGTTAGTGTGACCTGGTACAGTTCGTTGAGAAAACAGTGCACTTTGTTGACTATGGATTGCACTTTCAATTTTAAGTTTCACCCATTGGGTTTCTTACTGAAAGTTTAAAATTGCGAAATTGTCTTTGTATCCTTGAAGAATTTGACTTCAAAACACCCATGAAGTAAAGCGCTTATAATTGAAACTTTTTTACTTCCTTTTCTTTTTTTATTAGATTTAGCTTTCGTGTTATTGAAAGGTGGTAATTGTTTCCCTTGTACCATTGTTTTTCACAGGTATTAGCTGGGATCAACCACTTCCCTGAAGAAGCCAAGCATAGTATTGAAGGTGCTCTGGAGGTATGTAGGCCAACTTGTAAGATTGTGATTTGTTCTTGTTTTTAATTGCACTCTGCTTATTGAGTTTTATTCTAGAAAAGAGGACATTTGAGTTAGTTTTTTAATATTTGCCTGTTTTTAACTGGAGACGTTGCATTCATTTTCTTTGTTTTTTGGGGGGGTTTTGTCACGTCTCTTTTCCAGATCTCTTCACATGATATATTGTCATTGATCTTAAAAAAGTGATCACCATACCAGAGAGAGAAAAAATCTTTTGTGTCCTTTTTTGGGGTGTCCATTTTTTCAGTGGTTTTACTGAATTTCATAATAAATATCCTCCTTTCTGGGTATACATCTATGTGAAAATAAAATTGATAGCTTTATTCAGTGTATAACTGATGAAGAAACTGACATAATATAAATTGATAAGAAGGCCAAAATCATAGCAAATGAGTTGGGCTACTTGCATTGTGTCCTCAACTCCATCCAATCGTTCCTATAACTGTTTTATTTGTTTTTACAATCATGTTAATGTTACAGAGAAAAATTCACTGAAAGCAAGTTTTTTTCTGCTTGACTGCTTTCACATCTTCATCCACTCATGCTGTATATCTCGTTGCTTTGTCCTCAGTCTGTCGTCCAGCTGATGGGTGCAGCCCTCCAACCTCTGCTCTCATCTATATCTGATGCACTGGAGGCCATTATACTGACTGTGCATCAGGAAGATTTCTCTGGGTACGTGTAACAATAACATGACAATAAAAATGTCTTAAACTTTTGCTGGTGGGTTGAGGAGTGAAATATTTCGTTGGTTGTATTGCATAAGGGCGAATAGTACAAGGATGGTAGTGGGGTATTCGCCTTTTTGCTAAACAGTCAACAATTTGTTTGGCTATCACTTTATCTCTTTTTTTATATGGCAAACTAAAATCATGAAAGCACATAGTGCTACAAGTATTTTAAATGGTTTGTAAAGTGAAGGCTGCTGTTTGCCTCAGGTACTTGAGGGTCCTATAAAGTTTCAGGATGCCTTTCTTGGGGTCTGGCCAAAACTTTCTCCTGGTTGCTTCGTGTATTGGGCAGTTTTGTAGAAATAATGAATAGTTACACCATTAAGTTTTACAAATTACAAATCTTACTTTATTTACTGGACTTATTTTCTACATCCACTCTTTTGCTCAATCAATACACATTTCTTGTTTGTGAGATAATGGCATTATCAACTCTGGACAGTCAGGTAAGTGTCAGCAAGTTTAAAGGATTTACAGACCACATTAGGGTCCCCACCAACCACCCAGATATCTATAACCATTACTCCGCTAGTTTGGCCAATGTATGGTGGTCAGTGAGCTTTCTTTCTCTACTCCAGGCCTGCACCGAGTGGTTTTGAGACGGATGCCCCATGCTCATTGTACATGAAAGAACTGCAAAGCTTCATCTCTCGCTGCCAGACGGACTATTTGTCTTTGTTTAAGTGCAGGGATTTTATCATGGACAGGTAGGTTTATCTTAAGATTTATATTTGTATTGTCAAATGAGATGGAACAGGTTGGGGTTTTTTTCAGTTTCCTTTTCCACAATTTGTTCCTGGTTGACAACCAGTGATTAATACAGTCATGTTTTTGCCAGAATGGATGTCCAGAAAGATTTCTTTCTGTGTTAGGATATCTCTTGTTTGTTTTTTGTTTTTATTTTGGCTTAACATCCCTTGCAACACAGTAAGGTCATATACGGGACGGGCTACTTTGACACTGCCTGTCAGGGTCAACCCAGGCTGAGAGGGACATTGTCCCAGCAGAAAAACGAAGATACACTCGATCGAACAAACTGTCCCACATGGGCCTCGAACTCATGTCATCTGCATGATAGGCAAAGTGCCTAAACATTACACCACAGACGCCGGTCTATCTCTTGTGCTATGTTCAACATGCAGAACCATCTTCTATCGTTTGAAGTGTTTAACAGAAGTGATGTGTATAGCTGTGTAAAAGGGGTAAGGGTTTTATTGGTTTTTGCAGTGGCCTGCATTTAATTTAGAGATGTCATTGTACTTGAAGAATGGGTCAATGATTTCATATACATGCTCTCATTCAAATTGAATTGTCATTCTGGTGGTTTCTTTAAAAAAAAAAGAGTTATTTGGAAGAAGTTACACAGGATAAATGTAGAGTTCCAAACTTGACAAATTATCTGTAATAATCCTTCCCCTCAAGGTGTATTTCTAGAAATGGCCTCAATTGTAAGACCATAGATCAGTAGGACATTGTACAGTACATGTTTTGATACAGTTCATCATTTGTCTTGCTCAGCATCCTGCCTATCGCGTGCCGCTGTGTGGATCTGTTCGTCCGCCATGCCAGTCTGGTGAGGCCACTGGGCGACGGAGGGAAACTGCGACTGGCGGCAGACTTTGCCCAGATGGAACTGGCGATATCACCTTTCTGTCGGCGCACGGCGGATCTAGGGAAAACTTACAGACTTCTCCGAGCCTTCAGGTGATTCAAGTCTTTTTTTCTTATGTGTCTTATGTAGGCTATCCTTTTCGTTTTCAGGTCAAAGTAGTCTGTCTCTTAAATGACCTTTCAGTAAGGACATGAAACTGAAAATCAAACGAAACAAATCTCCTAGTAGTTTTGTCACTACAATCTAGGAGAATGGCCAGAATTTAGATAGAAAATTCTAAAAAGCTTATTATATCACTCCAATGCCAGTAGTAGAGTTCTTGCAATAAATCATTCATGTTTGTCCAGTGCATCATTGCTTCATTCCAAAACTACTCACTTTAACTCTGCAGTAAATCAGTTCTTTACTTTTTTGGTCAATCTTTATTTCCTTCCAAAGCTACTTACAAGACTCTGCAGTGAATGATTTCTGTGTTTAATCTGTCTCCCCAGACCCCTGCTGTTCCAGATCCCCGAGCATGTGTCTCAGAGTCCAGCGCTGGGTGAGATCCTGCCCTACAGCACCACACTACACTTCTTGTTTGCTCGCGCTCCGACTGATCTCCGCTCACCTCATCAGGTAATAACTCACATACAGAGCTCATATACGGCACAAACTTGCACACACATAGGCATACCCATGCACACACACACACACACATACACACACACACACACATGGACACAGACTCACACATCTGCACCGCAAACATGCACACACATACACACATGGACGCAAACTCACACATCTGCACCACATACATACACACACACACACACGTACACACACACACACACATGGATGCAGACTCACACATCTGCACTACAGACACACACACACACACATACACTCTCAGTCTCACATACACATGCACTTGCAAACACAAATTTTTGTGTGTGTGGGGGGGGGGGGGGGGTTGGTGAGTTGTGACAATTAACCAACATGTATTACAATCACACATTGTGAAAAATGAAGGAAGGCTTCCTATTAGTTCGATGATATTGATTTTCTTTTGTTTGCAAATTATATCAGTGAAGTATAAGTTAAATCGACTTTTAGTGAAATGAAGTAAATTGGTGCTGTCATTGTCATATACAACTTGCAATATTTTAGACTTGTAGCAGTAATAACAAGTCTGATTTCTCCCATTCACTGTGTTAAATATTGTGTCCTTCCATATAACTCAGGTATCTGACTGGTCAGTGAGTCGATACTCCCAGTGGCTGGACGATCATCCAGATGAAGCTGATCGACTGAAGATTATCAAGTGAGTACTAGACTGTGCAATGAATAATCTGTTTTCAAGCTGAGAAATCTATGATCTGTAAAAATGCAACATTATTTTTATTATATAACTGATATTTTTAGGATGTGTTTATTTGTTTTTTAGATGGGTTGTTTTCACCTTAGGTGTAGATCTAAATTTCTTGTCATCTGTGTAATTATTAATAATTTTCAATATCCAAAGAAGATTAAGTAGGATCCATAGAGGGAAAAGATTCATAGAAAAGGTTTCACATGACAGCCTTATGTGGTGGGGATTGATAAATTTGACTTTTCTTTGATGACAACTTTATTGTTGCCTTCGACATCTCTTTTGCCAACCCTAGTAAGCATACAGCACAGTTCAGAACGGTTTATTAGAAACACAAACTGAATGAATTTGTTTTGGACTTACTCCTTGATGTATTATGCTCTTGACATCATTCTTTTCTCTCTCTTTATCTTTTAAACAGAGGTTCGCTGGAAGCCTACGCCAAGCTTGTGCGACAGAAGCAGAGTAAAGAGTATGCAGCCGTTTACCCTGTGATGTTGGAAGTGTTACAGAAGGGTCTACATTGAGCATACATGTGTTGTTAGATATTTATACAGTTGATGCTGCCATGGTTTTATTTATCTGTGTTTTGTGAGCAGGGGGTATTTCTTGTACAGTGGCGGTAGGCTGCCGGATTCGTAATCATAAGGTTGCGGGTTCGAATCCCAGCTCGGACCGGCGTTATGTCCTCGGGAAAGACATTTTACACGAATTTTCTTTACTTCACCTAGGTGTAAATGGGTACCCGTCTGTTAACAGCAAATGATCTTGTCCGTATGTTAGTGCTTTTGCGCCTGCGAAATGGCAGCTTGCACTGCATGCTTCCCAGGAAGTTGAGGAGGTCTCTGACTTTCAAGCGTGGATATGCGCTACATAAATGCAGTCATTATTATTATTATTACAGCCAAACCTCAATATTATGTTCGGATTACATTTACCTCAAATTAATCTATGAGTACACAAGGTATGGGTTTTCCCTCTTGGTCCTGTCATAGTTTACATTGTTTTGCTTGATGAACAGTAGGCTTTAACACTTTGTAGTCACACAGGCAGAAGGACAAAGAACCCTATCAGTCACATGCAGCCAGCTGTGACACAATCAGGCTTCTCGAATTACTGGCTGGGTGAATTTAGGTTGTCGCATGTATGCGCTGAGTGGCGATAAAGTGTAAATGTGAAGTATTCATTTTCTTTTTTAAGCCAATTTGTATTGGTTGAGTATACATTATATTGAGATTTGACTATATGATAACAGAATAAACATACCAGGAATTGGCATCAGTTTGATCGAGAGAGGCGGAGACCTCATGAACTCCCTCGTACATGGGGCCAAGTTGAAAGAATGTACAGTGGGTTGCAAGTGGGTTGTAGAAATGTTGTGATAACTTGGGATGCAATACAATATTTTTGGTTCTCGTTACATATCAAGAAAGAAGGGAGTTGCTTTCAGCTTAAGTACAACTACACAAGCCGTTTTGATCTGCAGTGGTCATCTCCATCTACTTTACTCTTATCCCAATCTACTTGGTCGCTCTAAAATAGTCTGTTGTATTGATAGGGTATAGAAGACCTAGGTGATACTGATGCACTTCTATTCTTGTAATTTTTGTGACACCAAGGTTGTTTTGGATTGAGGACAACAATGCCAAGATCATTCATTAATTGTGCTGAAATTCAAATGGAATTGAGTCCTTGAAAGACAATGACTCTTGATTTGGTTCCTAGTTTTACATCCTTTGCAATGTTGTAAGGCTATGTTTATGAAAGAGACAGGTTACTTCGACCCTGTATGTCAGGGCCAAACCAGACTGGAATGGGACATATCCCAGCAGAAAAACACAGATGCTCATTCTCACATGGGAATCGAACTCTGGTTTCCTGCTTGACAGGTGAAGAGCCTAACCATTAGACCAAAGGTGCTGATCAACAATTCTTCATGGCTTTATTTGATAGAGATAATTTGTAACATATATTTTTCTTTGTACTCGTCTGCAGTACATAAAAACTTTACCCACATATTTGGGGGAACTAAATGTGTCTATAGAGTGAAGCTGGCTGAATGTTTCATAACATTTATTCATTCATTACACAACTTATCATTGGAATGCAAGTATGAGCTGCAACCTGCCTTGATGACATTTTATTGTTTTATTTTCTTAATGAATTATGCTATTTTATGTTTTTCCTGGAATAAAGGGAAATCTTGAGGGATGCCTGCTCTGAGGAATTTACAAACCTTCTTTGTTGGGCTTTTATTGTGATTTTTTTTCTCTCTTTACTTCAGTCACATCAGAGTCATTCCACATTTGTTCCAGTCACTTTTTGCCAATTTCAGCATATTTTGCTGCATTTTGATTCCTGGATTGTATCTGACCAGCTAGATTCTTTTTTTTTTTAAAAACCCACAGATAGTAGTCTTCTAATATGCAACAACAAGGTCATGTGAAGGAAAAGCTCTTCGTGTTTATAACGTAACTGGCATCTGTGGAGTAATGGTTAGGTTTTTCGCCCATCAAACAAAGACTGGAGTTCGAATCCCAAGTGGGGACGAGCACCTATGCCTCCCTGCAGGGATTCATCCCTCTCAGCCTGGGTTGGCCTTAACAGTTGGGTCTTTTAAATAACTTTACTGCGTTGCAAAAAACGTAGAACTAAAAACCAAACCAATCATAACTTAAGACTTTGTAGTCGCACAGCCAGAAGAACAAAAAACCCTTATGGTCACACGCAGCCAGCCATGATGCGATCAGGCTTTGCGGGCTGGCACAATGACTGGATGGGATAAAAAAAAAAGACCATCACATACTGACGAAACTTCCTTATAAATCTTCAGTGGGCATTAAACAACAATAGCAGCAACGGGATAAAAACAACCCAAAGAGTCCTGTACATTAATTCAATGAACGAGAAACTATCTGTACTGGGCAAAAATAATTGGTAATAGCACTCATTTCTACAGCAGATGTGTCCGAGTTTGTCAGATTTAACGCTTGCATGATAAAAGAATGTGGCTGTGTGTCTTGTCTTCCGTGATATTATTACATGCAGATTCTATACAATTTGGTTTGGTTTGGTCACAAGTTTTACGTCCCTTACAAGAGTGTAAGATCATTTAACATACATGCAATGTATTGTTTGGTTACCAGTTTTATGTCCCCTGCACAGTAAGGTGATTTAAGAGACGGGCTACTTCAACCCTGCCTGTCCAGGCCAATCCGGGCTGAGAGGGAAAAATCCCAGCAGAAATAAAACACAGATCGTCTGCGACCGGGATCGAACTCGAATCTTCCCCATGACAGGCGAAAGCCTATAACCATTACACACAGCACCGGAATGCAATGTATACCACTTCGGCAGACACTTTTGTGTAGCATGTTAACCTATTTATTTTCCGCCACTCGCTTTTATTACCATTACCCGACAGGACTGCAGTTGGCTGCTATTGTTCGTTTAGATTTTACGCCTTTTTCAACACTGTAAGATCATTTAACAAGCGGGGTACTCCGACCTTTTCTGTCAGGTCCAGCTGAGGTCGAGAGTGACACTGACTCCTAGCAGAGAGACCAATTGGTTTGGTTACCAGTTTTACGTTCCCTTCAACAATGTATGGTCATTTAAGAGACAGGCTACGTCGACCCTGGCTGTCAGGGACAGCCCGGGCTGAGAGGGACACTGCCTCCTAGCTATAGACTGAGATACTCGTTGTCTATGAAAAAACGTCCTCGAGCTCCCGTCCTTTGCGCGACAGGCGAAGAGCCTCCATATTACACAACAGACTCTGGTGAGGGGAGCTACACCAACTGTGACCTTGAACCTCGATCTCCCTGACCTTTGTAGACACTTCATGCATGTCCTACATTGTTTATAACTGTTACTTTAGTAATGTTATTCCATGTCTTCGACAACAGCTGTTTGTGGGTGGTTGGAGGGTGCTCTGGTGTTTTCTTCGCCTCTCTTCCATTCTTTTCCGCCCATGAAAACACCGAAAGGCCATTCTAGAGACGGGCTATTTCAAACCAGCTACCGATGCCTCTTTTTCTTTAGTTACCAGTGTTACGTCCCCTACAACACTGTAAGGTCATTTAAGAGACGGAGTACTTTCACCCTGCCTGCCAGGGCTAAGTCGGGCTGAGAGGGGGAAAACCCCAGATCGTCTCTTCCGCGATCACCGATTTCTTAGGCTCTCCGTCCGTCACGCAGTGTCTTAAATGGCCTTACAGTATTGCAAGGGACGCAAAACCAAATGAAATTGAGGTCCCATGACGTTTTTCCTTTCCAGTTTCGGTAGCAGCACTCGACTTTGCGGTACGATAACCGCTATCCCGTCACTATTTACTCATCAATGCAATGCTTGGAGTAGATAAGTTTTTCTAAAGACCTTTTTAAAAGCCAGTCTCACTTTAGCCATCGAAAAGTGGCGAAAATGTCCATACTTTGCTTCTCTTCTCTTTTTCCGTGCCTATTCCTTCCCTTTCAACCACACCTCTGATCTTAGGGTTGGTAAGATCAAACACTTTGTCTTGTCAGATAAGGACGATGGGAGGCCCCGTGTGCACTTTTCACACGTTAAAGATCCCTTGGTGGTTGGGAATCGTAACAAGTGGGCCTATAGGCCGCCACCCGGGTAGAGATAAAAATTAATTTCTACTAAAAACAAAAACACTTTGGAAAGTTTGTTGGCGCCGAAATTACCTTACAGAGTCGATGGAGCCGTAAAACCAAACCAATCATACCTCCCATTCACATAACCTCTACAGTTGTATGATGGCCTGTGATCTAAGCACCTCTACAGTTGTATGATGGCCTGTGATCTAAGCACCTCTACAGTTGTATGACGGCCTGTGATCTAAGCACCTCTACAGTTGTATGACGGCCTGTGATCTAAGCACCTCTACAGTTGTATGATGACCTGTGATCTAAGCACCTCTACAGTTGTATGATGGCCTGTGATCTAAGCACCTCTACAGTTGTATGACAGCCTGTGATCTAAGCACCTCTACAGTTGTATGACGGCCTGTGATCTAAGCAACTCTACAGTTGTATGATGGCCTGTGATCTAAACACCTCTACAGTTGTATGATAGCCTGTGATCTAAACACCTCTACAGTTGTATGATAGCCTGTGATCTAAGCACCTCTACAGTTGTATGATAGCCTGTGATCTAAGCACCTCTACAGTTGTATGATGGCCTGTGATCTAAGCACCTCTACACTTGTATGATAGCCTGTGATCTAAGCACCTCTACAGTTATATTATATCATGGCCTGTGATCTAAGCACCTCTACAGTTATATCATGGCCTGTGATCTAAGCACCTCTACAGTTGTATGATGGCCTGTGATCTAAGCACCTGTGCAGTTGTATGATGACCTGTGATCTAAGCACCTCTACAGTTGTATGATGACCTGTGATCTAAGCACCTCTACAGTTGTATGATGACCTGTGATCTAAGCACCTGTACAGTTGTATGATGACCTGTGATCTAAGCACCTCTACAGTT